>OMNV01020242.1:0-31273 GCA_900303265.1 Brotula barbata | reverse complement strand
GCCAGCGTTTATATTCCATGTATTTCATCTATCATACAGCGACTCGAAGAGCCCCTGAAATGAATGCTACATTTCCCTTTTATTGCCTTTTTGTCTGTGTGTGTGTGTGTGTCTATTAGAGCAGAGCCACCCGACACACACACACACACACACACACAGTAACATAGGCAGCTGCTTGGAGCTCTGTGACCACCAGGGGGCTCTACATCGCGGGGTTGTTATCTAAAAAAAAAAAAAAACGCGGTTCTAACTCCGTAGTCTAGATTTTATGAGATTAGGAGGCGTTAAGATGAGCCAGTCTTCACTTCATCATGCATATAATCTATCAAGCATTTCATATTTTGGTGGAATTTCACTTCTAACTGTTGGCTGAAACCGATCGCAGCTGACACGTGCTGATTGATAAGTACTGAGCCTCTCAGCGGAGTCAGACTGCAGGGTGAAACATCCTAATTTAGGAGAACCTCTGTCCTGTTTATAATCCAGATTAACAGATGATAAGTGAACGTTTGATCGTGTGTGGGGTGCATGGTTCAAATCAAGTAGATTTCACCAGCAGCACTCAGGGTGGAAAACTTTGTGAAGTTATATACTGAAGTTTTCAGCGTTTCAGGTGATTTTTTTGGCTCATTTCCTGACCACGTTGTCCTCATCGACCCATTTGAGTGTCGACGTATTACCTGTTTGTGGTCTTTGTCGTTTCACAGAGATCCACAAAATGATGCTGAGTCATTTTTCTGGCACTGAATGATTTTGGGTCAATGTGAATGTTGGTCTGTCTGAAAATGGAGCGGCTGAGCTGAAAGCTGAAATCGCAACGAGATGAAGCAGAGAAAATCAGACTGGATGCCCTGCAGGGCTGACATTATTTCACACTACACCATGGATTTGCATTGAAAAAAATGCCATGAAAGCTGAAAACATGTCACAATAATTATTTGTTGTGACAAATTTGGCGAAGCTTTATTGAGAGTGAACTTGTGATAGAAATGCATCTTTATTTTAGCTTCAACTTTGAGTTAATTCTCAGTTTTTCTCGACTAAATGAAGATAAACTGGACATTCTTCACTTTGCCTACAAAAAAATTAACAAAAATGAAAAGCTGTGTAATCAGTTTCCTTGCCTGAATGATGACAATTTTAAGAGGTCCATCTGCAGAGACGCTGCAGGTTTAGAGAATCGGTCCTTGATCAGACCTAGGGGCCAAGAACAAGCTGGGCGGAACTCAAACCAGCGTGGGACTCACAAATCCCCACAGTGACACATTCTGTAGGAGGGAGTCTCACGCCGAGGGCTGAAAGCTTCCTCGCTGAGATTTGTCCTGAAAATGTCCCTAAACTTAGCGTCCTGCAGCTCCCGGTGGAGCGAGCTCAAGGCCACCAGCAGAGGATTAAGGGTGGACCGGAGAGATAAGGGTCTGTGGATCTGGATTGGCGGAAAAGAATGTTTAGAGTTTGGTGGACGGATAAAACTGATGCTGCTGTCTGTCCGCTGGCTGACATTCCAAACAAACATGCTTTAGTTTATTTTATTACTGAAACAAACATGTCTCTATTTTCATTTCACCACAAATACAGATTGGAGGAGAGGAACTTCCTGTCAAACATTTAGAGATCAAAAATAAGAAATTATCATGAATACCTGACCTATTTTTGTTCATTCTGGCGTTTCTTCCAGGCTGCGTCCACACAAAGATGGTTAAATGTGAAGACACCTCCTTTTTTCTCTTTTCTGAGATGAGATTTATATTCCAGTCAGATTAAACGCGAGGCCGGAACGACTTCTTGTCTCAGGTCTCTTAGACATTGAGGAGTTTTTGCCGTTTGTGTGGACGGACAACATTTTTACAGTAAAGCAGCGTTCTGGGATTGATCCGGCTTAGCGTGGACGTGGTCTCAGTGTTGTTTAATGGTCCCCTTCAGTCAGTCTTATGAAAGCCTCTTCATCATTATTCAGTAATGTGCTTAAGGCCTCCGCTGACTCCCGCTCTGCTGTCACTCATTAATCCAATGCAAAGCACGAAAGCATGACTGAGGCACAAAATCATAACCAAAGAAAGGATGCTGCAGGGACAAAACGGTCAAGATGGAGTGCCTGTTGGAGGGCTTCCTGTCCAGATCATTAACTTTAACCCGTCTCTCCTGGTGGACCACAGGGCAGCCACAATGTGTGGACTGACTGAAGACGTTTCAGTAACCGAGGGTGTCTGATTGGTCCCTTTAGCCGAGACGTTTCAGCCTTAATGTATACCGTAAAGTTCCAGTTGTGATGATTTATTTATTTACAATTGATGATCGATTGATATGATTGATGCTTGATTGATTGATGATTTTGCTTGAGTCTCTCCCATTCGTTCACATGCAAAACGTCGGTCAACATGGCGACAAACTGACGGATAAAAGACGTTTAATGACATCAGCGCTCCATCCTCAGAGTCCTTTTTATCTTTGTAAATTGTAATCACAGACAGATGAAGTGAAGAGGAAACACACGAGTGCCACGCCAGTTAGAGGTTCAATTAGGAGGCACTGAGGGACTGAAAGAGGACTAAAAGGTTAAGGACAGACACGCCTCGCTAACAGAGCACACAAAAGACACGTGGTCATTATTTTAGGGAATGGTGGAGTACGATGAAAACTTCAGACAGTTAGAAACACGTGATTCACTTTGAATAGACGCATCGTACAGTTTAGTAATCACTAAACACTGAAACTGTGCGATAACAAATGGCTCCATCTTCATAAACGCTGGGTTTCATTTGAAATTTAAGTGCAAAACCCAACGTTTCTGCAGAAAAAAAATCAGGATGCATTCTGGGGATCTTTGTATACAATAATGTGTAAAATCATCATAAAATAATATAAAGTATTAAAGAAAAACAACTTTAACGTAAATGATAGAAAAATGAAAGTGTCACTTTTAAATTGTAAGGCTTATTACAATACAATGTAATGTTTTCTTTATTCATGCCTTTTCTATGTGAATCATTGTGTCACTCATGTGGAAAAGGCCCTTAAATTATCAAAGTGCTTTAAATAGCCCTGAACTCTTTGCTTTAAAGTGGCTTTCGCAGTGCTTCAAGGGTAAAAAACACAATGAGCGCTGCGACAAGCAAAACTTTTTTGACATTAAAGTCAAAAACATGCAGCCTTCATCACTCGGCTGATTTCAGTGTTCACAACATTTCAACGGTGTGTGCAAACCACGATGACAGCAATCAGCAGAAACTCAAAACAGAAAGAGACGCTCACCGTTCAAAGGAAGTCCGGGCTGCTGATTTGATTTGGACCCCCCTTCCTCATGATCCAAATAAGGTATGTGTGTGTGTGTTTAATCAATCAGGAGCTGGGCCCGCCTTCATCTTGATTATCTCATCCTTGAACTTGAATCAAACCTGAAGCAAATCAAAGAGAAGAAAAGACTGAGAACAGCAAAACACACACAAAGAGGCTTCTGAACATATTAGAATGTGAACAAACTGACATCTAGTGGTGGTAAGGGGTAATGACAGCAGGTTGGTGAATAACCACTCCCATAATTCCACGTGGAATGCAGCTGAATATTTAAGAGCAAAGCCTTCACCTATGTGGGAAAATTTGTCATCCTGTCCAGTATGTTGTCTGACAATAATAACTAGCTGACAATACGTCACCTCTTACAGTAGAATAGATTTGTCTAAGGCACCAATTTCTTCCTTATAAAATAAATGATTTAATTTGCAACAATCTTTGAATGTTCCCAAATTTAATACAAACCCACGACGTGCCCAGTTTCCACGCCAGCACTCGGCAAAGGAGCCAGGATGTCTTCCTCTAATGTGACATCTCTCACTTTGGAAGTAAACTTGAAAAGTTTAGTTAGCAGATGGAGGAAGAAAACTCAGCGTAGGCAGAAATGAAGCGGAGACAGACTGAGGGAGAGAGGAGATCAAGAAGAAACGTGTGAAAAAACAAAAAAAAGTCATTTCAATTTATTTAGTCTGACAGCTTTCTCATAACACTGACATATAAGTTTACAGGCCTGCAGTTATATAAACGGGGGGGGCATAGTTAGATGTATATAAAACACCCACGGTGCTGTGTGACGTGAGCGATGATGAAATTTGCCAACCGTGGAAATAAAAGTCATCATGTTGATTCTTCTCGGACACGGCATGCAGAAATACGCAGTCAGCCGAGACAGGAAGTTGTACTGAGGAGTTTTCAGACAGCAAGGAGTGAAAGCTGACGGACACTTGGCATCTGCAGATCATTTGATGCAGAAGCAGAGAAATAAAATCACAATTCAGCGGTGCAGGCGATGAAGACGGCACAGAGAGAGGAAGAAAGAAAGGGAGGGAAAAGAAGATTTAAAAACGATTTGCTGCACCAGTGAAGTTCATGCACATAACTCGGAATCAGATTGTTCTTAGAAAGAACAACAGAGCAATAATTTAGCAGACAGGAAGTCCCATGTACCGGGCCCCTACACACACACACACACACACACAGTCACAGATAGACTGTCCCAGCATTCCCTGATGTATTTTAGAAACAACAGAGCAGAGTGAGCATCCGCAGGGCCAGATGGCAAAAAAAGCAACATCATTATTCAGGCCATTACCTCACCTAATTAAAGCAACACACACACACACACACACACACACACGGACACAACCTCATCAAGTTGATGCAACTCTATCACACACACACGCATGCATACACAGCGTGCGTCACAGATGCCTGGTCAGTGTCCATGCACATACATCATCTCAGAGCACATTTATCATATAAAACCAATAAAATAATCCTGGACGTCCAAATTATAACCTGATTCATCCTCTCGACCTACCGAAGAATGTTTTCATTAATTCAATCATTTATTTACTTTAAGTTGGCATAAAAGTATGAATTTAAAGTAGTTCTGAGACGAAGTCGTTTGTCACATGGCTGAGTGAGGCAGCATTAAATATCTCTCCTTTACACTCTCCTATTTCCTGAAAAGTGACAATAACGGCAGAGTTGGAGTGCAGTAATGGCCGTCCTCAGATGAAGATGGTTCCCAAACGCTGAGGAGACGCTGGAGCAGGACACATTTTCAGCCGGTATAGGTGAGCAATTTTACACTAATGGTGAGCAGGATTTGTCATGGGATTTGATTCTGTGAATCCCATCCCACTTATCCACATTATTTAGTGCCAATCCCTTGCTTTGCTGCAGCCATTACCAAACTCCACTTTGGGAAAATGTTTCCCGTGTGGAATGGGCGTACAGCCGGTAGAAAAACTTCGCTAAAAACTTGAGCCCTTACACCGATTGCAGTTTTATTGCCTTTTTTGCCAACAGCTTGGATTGGTGTGGCCCTGAAGGACAGAAATTAAAGCTTCCTGTGGTACTTTTGTCCACAGAGCTGTTCTATGTTAACGGTTAGCCTGTTGTATGTGTTTAATACATGTTCTGAAGGCTCCTCTCTTCAGAAAATGAAGCAAAAAGTGAATTTCAAGACACGGTGACGTTTAGTTCACCTTTCTGTCAAACCAAACCAAGACAACATTTTAACAACTACATCCCTAATTCACAAAAAAGCTACACACTGCAGCAGCACAGGTTTGATTCTGACCTGGGCCATTTGCTGGATATCGTACCATCTCCCTCTGCCCCGTCCTTCTTGTCTCTCTCTCGCTCTACCTTACGTATCATAATAAGAGCAGCAATGCCAAAAATAATATTCTTTGAGAACAGAAAAAATTATGGGAAAATCTGCCCCAAAAAATGTAGAAGTTATTATTCGAAAGTTCTCTGGTAGTGTGAAACGATTCATTTCTTGTATCTAAACTCAGCTAATTTGCTCGTGCTTAAAGCACGAAAACATAGATGACCAAAATGCACAACATCAAAGCATAAAAATAAAAAATAAATAAATAAATTTAAAAAAAATCAAGAAATTCACTTTTGGCCACATTTTACCAAGCATGAAATCCTGTCAGGCTGTTGTTTTTAAAATCCCAGCATTTAAAAGTATTGTTACAAGTTGAACAAACTCTCAGAAGACAATAAACATTGTAAGCATAAGAATTTTGGATGCGGGGCTTTTCCCTCACGATGGCTGCTGCTGGAAGTGCTTCATGCTGTCATGTTTTATGCATGAGTGTCTGGATAACAAACAGAGAGCGGAGTGAAGACACAACAAAAAGAGGAGAGAGAGAGAGAGAGGAGAGATAATCCTACAAGCTTGCAGAATGCGTCGCAGACAGACAAGAAGTCAGAGGATGTCTTTCAGCATCGTCCCAGGAGAGACCAGGCTCCAAAAGACACAATCCTTCGAAAGAAAAAAAAACATCCACTCCTCTACACACACACACACACACACACACACAAACACACACATACACTCTCTCACACTTTTCTGTGTGTCTGTTATCTTTCAACTGCTTTGTGCATTGACGCTCCATGTTGTAGGTCAGGGGTTTTCAACCGGTGGTCCATGGAGGTATTGCAGGGTGTCTGTGACAAAGCTAGAAGTTAAAATATTTTTTTATTTGTATTTTTTAAAAATCTGTTTCTGTGTCCCCCCAGGCTGAAGTGGTTTAGATAAGGATTGACTCATTTTTTATGAGTGTTCTCTGCAGGCACTCAGCTGAATGGAAGTTTATCTGCTAACGGGAGGCCCCCTCCTCCATACACACACACACAGACCCTGTAATGGTTGCTGGAATAATGCGTCTATGAATCCTTTTTCGTGTCTTTCCACAGGTGCATGTGATTCGTCTGATAATGTTTGCCTCATCTTTAAAAATGTGTCATGAATGGTGAAAATCTACAGGTGCAGATCCTCCTGAAGGGACCATTCAGAGCTGATTCTCATCGTCCACACTTCTTTTGTGATTAGAATCACTGCTGCTTGCACTGACTGTCACGGTGTGTTTAAATTAATCAGACCTCTCGCTCCCTGTGTGCCAGGGCATTTGCCTCCAAAACACACACACCACATTAAATGATTGTTTCCAAAGTAAAAGACATCATTATTCATAAGCACATGTGATCACACACACTCTCACACAAGCCAAGGTGTGCCAGGAGTGACAGGTGTGAGAACTTGGTCTGCTTACAGAAGCAATGACTGATGATCTCTGAGGTCCAGGCCATGACACAGACACACACACACACACACACACAGGAAGACATTAAGGACCAAACAGAAACACAACACAAACAGTTTGCGTTCAGATGTATAAGACTATGAACCTGCTCGCCTATGGGTAGACACACAGAAACACACAAACACTGTGTGATCTATGGGCTTGGTTATTTCTTGTCCACTTTCAATCTAAATCTCCACATTGCACCATTTTACATTAAACATGCAGATTTCTCCGTTCTCCTTTTATGTCTGTTGATTCTCTGTCTGTCCTTCAAGGCTCCAACAGCAACACAAGGTCAGAGCTGCGCCTGTAATCTGTGACGTGACATCATTTATCTGAATGAGGGTCCAGATGTCCATAACCTGATTACATCTGTACACCGGCCCTCGTCAGCTACGCTTGTTGAGCTTCACATCCACCGTCATCTATTCAACTGACCAAGGTTTCAAAATATGACATGATACTACGTCACAGTGGCTTATTCTCATATTTTTTCTCCCTCACAGCAGTATAATTTGATTGGCACCTACTTTTGGTAATGATGCCAGTCTAGGTCATCACAGGTGTCCAAATGTCAAGCTGTACATCGCTACGATCAAAGGTGTCGCTGGCTGAGGGAAGCCTCCGTGTTTCAGAGATGGAACTCATCCAAAAGAGGACTGAAAATGAAAAGAACCAAAAAATTAAAAGGCTTCTCGCTGTAAAAAGGCTCTCATTTACTCCATGCATTGGGTTCAAGTCCTTGATGTTTGCTCTCTGGTCAACCAAAGGAACACACAGACCCCCCAGGCTTACATGGCCCTCGTTAAGGGTACAGGTGTGGCCTTGTTAAGGGTAGAGGTGTGGCCTCCTTATGGGTAGAGGTGTGGCCTCATTAAGGGTAGAGGTGTGGCCACGTTAAAGCAAATTAGCCACCCAGGCCAAGTTACTGAAAACAAAAAAAAGCATGTTTGCTGGGTACTGATCAATGATTTGACAGAAAGGTCTGGCCCTGAGTGTCTCATCATGTTTAATGATCACAAATTGATCAGAAATCTGTGATAATTCAGAAATCATGCCATGTTTTTCTCCAAAGCTGTAATGACAGCTGAACAACTGGTAAGACAAGAACAGAAATATTGAAGTTCTCCGTTCAAAGATGTGAAATATCTCCTCTTTATTCTGCTGAGAAATGTGTCTGAAAGCCAGTCGGCGCTGCAAAACTACAATGGAATCATAAGTCTTCCACCTCCATTATTTATGATGGTGAATAGATTGTGTTATTAGAAAGAGTTGAGAAAGTCTGCCTCCAAAAAGTGGGCTGACGGTCTGGACCCTGAGTGGCTTGTTACCCATTCATAGGAGAGAGGCTGTGAGGCTGGGAGGCAGAGAGGCTGTGTTTGCTATTCGATTTGACCTTCAGATTTGCCAAATCCCATTTGTTATGGCGCTAAACACTGATAGAAATGTATTGCAACCAAGCACCACCCCCACACACGCATGCGTGTACACAAACCAATCCACTTAGCCAATAAGGCTCTTATGTACAAATCTTAAAATATTCATATAAATGCATTCATTCTGTTGTGTATCTTTGGAATTAAACAGAATAGATGGGTGTGTTTTCTGTCAGTGTTTATGTGTGTGTGTGTGTGTGTGTGTCTGCACATGTGGGCGGGAGAGGGAATGTCACAATTTGTCACACTTAAAGCATGAAATCACTTTAATTTCATATGAATTTGTGACCTGAGTGCTGGCGAGGCTCTCAGAATACATTAAGAAGAAATCATCGCATTTTAATGCCAGCGTGTGCATAAACCGTTAATTCACTTTATGACCCACAGCTGAGCGAAGAAATCCATAATAAAGATAGAAACATGCATGTGCTGTGTCAGGAAGACTGACCTCTTTAAAGATTATAAATTATCCACAATGTTTAGCGATTTTGAACGGTTTTATTTCTGAGAATCTAAAGAAAACTAAATTTGAATTTAAAAAGATCTCTCATTAAACCGTGTGTACCGCATTGACGCCTTTATTCATTTAATTACTTTTACTTTTGCAGTCCACCGAGATATGCACATTGTTTACATGTGTTATTGCAATAAGGTTTAAAATGCGATATACTGTATATCGTACAGCTCGAGTCGACGGAGCAGAAGTAATATTTTTCCATTGGCGCTGAAATTGTTAAACTGCATCCGTACGTGTTGTTCTATACATGTAATAAATCTTAACCGGACTATCAGCCAATGTCTGTATGTTGCCTTGCACACACACACGCTTGAACCCCTTTACTGTGTCACATCCTTGTCCTCCTCCCTGTAGTCAAACCATCAGAACGTGAAACGTTTTCATGCTTTGGTGACCTTGACATGTGCGGGGGCGTACGTATGTTGGACTAGGAAGACAAAGCCTGCAGCTATCCTGCACACATTCGCCATGCCTGCACGACCCTCCCGTGTTAAGCAGGAAGTTAAACGCGCTTCATTATGAATCTGGATGACTCGTTGTGTGTGTTGGGCTGCCACGGCCTGTTGGGCCTGTCTGGTCAAGGCTTAGAGGAAACATGGATTCACACACTAAATTACTTTGACCTGGGTATATTGCACCGACAGGCAAGGAACACACACATTCATTATTACACACACACGCACACACACACACGCTGCATTCATGGTGGTGAGAATACAGCCGCATCAACACAGGTTAGAGTTTAATAGCACCGAAAACAGCAGATAACACCAACATGAGGGGGTTAAACCGCAACACTTCCCCTCAGCACCACTGTGTGTGTGTGTGTATGTGTGTGTTCCTAGAGAGCAGCGTGACAGAGGAGCAGAGCAATACTGTGAGAAGGATATATCCACAGATATACAAAAAAAGCTGCTTGAATCTGCGCCATGGCACATGTCGGTTTGTGTTTATTCCTGTAATGAATAGATCGGGTGTAGCGGTGGAATTTATCATTTCACATCAGGTGAGGAAAAGCTACAGTTTCCTGCTAATACGTGTCATATTTTAAAAGGAAAATGACTGAAGTAAAGCTGCACCATGAAGGATTTCTCTAGAGGAATCCATCTGTTTTATCGGCTCACATCACTAACTCTCAAGTCTCTCTCCCTCTCTCTCAAACACACATACACTTCTCTCTTTCTCTCTGTCTTTTGGACCAATCTTCTGTAAGCTCCCATTGCACACCTGGCCGTTCGAGGAAAGGGAATCTCTCTTTAATTGCTTCCATTATGTTTTTATTTTAGTTTGTCTTGTTTTGCTTATCTTTTTGCCTTGATTTTTCATTATATATATTATTGTTTACAATTCTGCAGCCCTGCCCCCTGCTTATGAGTAATGGAGGCCCAGCTGAAGTCAGAATGATCTTGATTAAAAACGAACGTTCTCTCTCGTTGTACTGCTCTTTAATGCAGTTCTACTGGGCGTCCGACCCTCACTCACGGTTCCACTTGTGGAGACATTTGAACTGGCTCTTACAAAGTCTCCCACGGACTGCAGCTGAGCGATAAGAGTAAAAGTGAACCGACTTTATCCCCAAATAATTCAATTCTGCAGTCTGGAATGGAGACTTCTGGAAAGAGACAGCTCAAACTGTCTCCTGATGAGGACTCAGGCGCTCCACTAACAGGGATACAGTTGGCAAATGGGGAAAGTGTTGTGATTTGTGTGCTCGGCCAGTAAATTGAGAAATGCAGAGCTCATCTTTAACGTTCTGAGCTGCCCGGAGTGTGTGACGTTACGTTATGTGTGTGACGTTGTCAGCCGCTGAACTCCTCCCTCTGCAGATGTCACTTTAACTTTAACTTCGTAACTTTAAATCCTATATCTTCCGCTGTTCCTTTTGTTATTTAGCGTTCCATTTCTTGTGTCCCTGATTGATGTAAAAATGTGAGGATGATGGATGACTGCTGCTTCAGGATGATGAAGTTTTTGTATCTATTTTGTCACAGATACGCGTCCATGATCAAGATGGACGACGGAGAACTAAAAAAGTGCGGAGAAAATCTGCTTCTTTGACGCGATCAAATGAAGGATGTGATCGGCACGTGAGCTGCCTCTGTTCCTCAGAACGCTGTGTTCTGCTTCAGTCACGTGAGAATGAGTTATGGGACACCGTCAGGACCTAGACATGTCTCTGTGTGTTCGCGCACAACTCAAGTCAGTTAGTCTTTGATGTCAAAATTGCACTTTACTTAAATCACCAAGGTATTTTAAGCGCTTTGGTTTTGCAGGTTTTTTTCCCTCTAGTGACTGACTTCTACTGGTGGGATGGGGTAATGACAGCAGGTTGAAGATCGACTACTGCATTCATTAACGAGCGAAAGATAAACGATTCAGCCGAGTGATGACAGCTAAACTGATGTAAACATGCAGAAACATCGGAGTGACTGTGAGTCAATCCGTTCGCTTTGTCTATGTAACTTCACGCCTTCTTCTGAGTGAAGCCGTTCGAAACAGCAACTTTGTCTTCATTCTGTCTTTAAATGTTGCTAGAATGACCTAAAATCTCCCAGATTCATCTGTCATAATTCCATAAGTCTTAGCTTGATTTTCCTGCTTTATGAACTTTAGTTGCTATCAGCTTTCATTATGCCATTTTTCCTTCACCCCATTTTTTCATCCTTTCCACTCCTTTCATCTTCTTCCCTCCTTCCTTCTTTCTTTCTGTCACATCTTGCTGCTGCATTGATGCAAATCATCATTATTACCATCAACTCCTGCGAAATTGCATGAATCCATCTGTCCCTCTCTCATTTAATCATTGTTCAGATCACTGAAGGAGTTGTCTACGCTAACTGTTTGTTTCTCTTTATTAATGAATCGCAGCTCATTAGCTCCAAGTGTCACTGCAGTATAATTACAAAAGAAAGGTAGATTGGACTGAAGGAGATTCAAAACAAAAAGGCATTAACAGAGGAGTCAGCCGATCCCTCCAAATGACAGAATAATAGGAATGTTAACAGACACATGGGGTGAATAACGGTGTGTGTGTGTGTGTGTGTGTGTGTGTGTGTGTGTGTGTGACTTAACTAGAAAACAGTTGGACTCTGTGGCCCCAAAGACAATTTGTCTCATTTAAAGAGGACTCACTGAATCACAGAGATAGGCCTCATTCTCACAGAAAACTTGTGGTTTATTCTCATTGACAGACCTTTCTCAGGTATTCCATCATCCTGGAGCGCCGCCCACGATGTTAAATTTGAGACTGCCATCAGCTTCAGTGAAAAGATGCTGCAGAATGATGAAGAAAAAAAGACTCAGTCAGTTACTCAAAGCAAAAGAAAGAAAAAAAAGATTAAAGAGGGACGTGGAAGAGAGAAAAAGCACAAATGAAGGAGGAGATCGATATATATTCACGGCAGAGAGGATGGAGGAGGCAATCAGGGATGATAAGGAAAGAATGAATGAGGGGGGACGGAAATAAAGAAGGAAAGAGCCCATGAAGGTGAATGAAAGGTCTCCGTCTCTCTGTCTGTCTCTGTCTGTCTCTGTCTGTGGTTATCAAAGCAGGAACAAACAAACAATGTGGAATCTTCAACTTTTGCTCATCTTCGTCAATTCATCCTGTAACACTGCAAAGAAAAGCAGCATACAAAAAAGTCAAAAAATCAGAACAAACAGTGAAGAGACAAATGATGGAAAGAATGGGTTGATATGATAAAAAAATAGAAGAGACAAGGGAAAACATGACATTGAAAACATGACAGGGAGAGTTTTCTCTGGGTGAATACAGTAACTATCCCCTTTTTCTATCCCTTCCATTTATCCTGGGCCACAGCTCCACTTGGTGGACAGTCTGGGTCATGGTCTTTAGTTCCCGGAACCTGGAAGTCCCCTGAACCACTGTTTTTTGTGTTCATTCATCAGATATCTTTTAGACCCAATACCAATACAATAACAACACATACCAAAGACACCGGATTTCACTCAAAAAAACATTTTTTTCAATTCACACATCTGTACTGTGTGTCCCGGTGTGGGGGTGTGTGGGGTGTGTGTGCATGTGTGTGTGTGATTGTGAAGGACTCTGCAGACAGTCAAGTCAAATGATTGACTGCAGTCTATCCATTGATATCGTGTGTAAAATAGGATCAAAATTACACTTTTCTATCTCAGCACAGCGCTTGTCTGCTCCAGTGATCTTTATGTGTGAGGTCTCTCTCTCTCTCTATCTCTCTCTCTCACTCCCTCCCTCCCCCTCTCTCTCCCTCCTCCATCTTCCATTGTTTCACTGACTTTCTAAATGAACCATGGAGGAATCAAATTGTCTGTTACATCTCCCTCTCTCTCTCCGTCTCTCTTTCTCTCTCTCTTTCTGTGTCTAATTTCTGCCTCCTCTATGGGATAATGAGCCTGCAATTAGGCTGTAAAATGACCACTTTGTTGTCACATTGTCACTACTGACTACACAGGAGGCCATGACTGTTCCCACTTTATGTTGCACGCTCTCTCTCCATCAACCATCAAACTCTTGAGAGCTGTCACCACAATTGACAATAAAGCCATCGTCTGAGCTCCTCAGCATGATGGCAGCATGCACATCACTATGAAACAAAGACGACATCCTGCAAATCTGCAACCTGCGTAAATCCAATAAACAAAGACTTTTATCCTTCCAATCCTTCGCCGAGATGATGAGATTTCAATGCCTTTCCACCCATGAAAAGGGAAAATGTTCAATATTTTGTCTCAAATCTCATTAGGACACAACACAAAAGTCAGTCAGATGAATAATCCCGAGTGATTTCAACCACGTCTCTTACAAAACAAGGAAATATGACAAAGATGAGGTGGAGAAAACCCTTGAGGTGCAGCTACAATGAGAAGGAGACATTCTTGGTGAATCTCCCAGAAAAAGACTGAGACAAGACAATCCAATCCAAAATGTAGAGCATATTTTGGCATTTTTGCAAACAAACACACTTTCATATTTACAAAAAAATATTTTGCTTCATTTTTTTCTCTCTATCAATTTTACACTTCTAATCAATTTAAACAAAATGTTAATTAAATGAAAATGCATTTTACCCCTTAATCACATAAATAAATGATTGAAAAAAACTAATTAAATTTTGGATTAACTAACATCTGCAGAAAATGACAGGAAAAGGGAGGATGTGTGGATGAACAAATCTTCACTCCATCACTCCACAGATTAAACTCGTCAGCTGACATTCACTGGGAATCACGGGAGTGGTTGTGCGCTAACCCGCTGTTATTACCCTCAGCTACCACTAGAGGTCATTTATGAGACGTAAAAATGCAATGCGATTTTCAATTTAATCTTTAGAGCTGATAGGTATCTGTGCTCGTTTGTTTGAATGAAACTCAATTTGTCGGCTCCTCTGTTGGAACAAACCGACATTGGGTTTCAGGTTATGGAGGAACGGAGGTTATTTGTTATTTCTTTCAGTTTTGGGAACAACTGAAATTGTCACAGCGTTCATTTTTAAACCAGGAAATAACAAATGTATTGTTACATCCAAGTGAAAACACTGTGGAAACTGATGCCATCTGGCTGACGGTCCACGAGAGATAATACAGCCAGTGATGATGTTTTCAAGGTTTGTGTGTGTGTGTGTTATGGTGCCCAAAGGTACACTGATTGTTGAGGGTCTTCTCACAGGTTTTAACCGTGGTGATCCATCATCCTTTGGTGTGAAAATGGAATAAATGCACTGTAGAAGGTCTGACCCAAGGTTATTCAAACAAAGATGGCAACAAAGTGACACAAAAAATTACTGAGTAAATATAAACAGTGAAGAGTTTAATTTTAACCAATAAAATTCAACCCAGGATAACCGATGAAAACATTTGAAATGCGCTGGATTTACTATTTGTGGTTTTTCAGTTTATTTCACCAAAATATTGTCTAAATGCCAATAAATGAGAATTTGACTTTTTTTTATTTGTAAACTCATTTGTAAGCACATTATTGCTCAATCCAACAAAATGATGCTGTTATTTTTATCAGACTATTTACCTGTAGGCAATTTGACCAACTTAATTCATTATTTTCAGTAAATGTCAGACAGATTAATTACTTTCCAGACTGCTTTTTAATAAAAAATTCTTTATAACACATGTATCTTGCTTATTATTATATCAAAGAAAGCACAACATTAGCCGTGGGGTGTGCAGCGAACATTCCGAGAGTAAAATAGCTTTGAGGTCTGATGGACTCAGCAGGCAAACTTATTCTTTACTTTACGTAATTAGCAGATCATTTTCCTGCTCTTTACTACCGGACAAACGCTGGCTTCACCTCAGCCTCAGCATGTTTTTCGCTCTGATTTCCCCGAGACAGCACGCAGCGATGTACCAACCGTTAAAGTGTTAATAATAGCTCGTTAATCAGCAGCGCACGTTTACTGAACCACTTATGGTTCACACATTTCATATTCTCATTTAGTCATTTAATGAAAAAAAAATTTGCACCTTCAAAAACACATTTGTGAAAATTCATGGAGGGAGTTTTGACAGTTTTTTTACTGCACCAATCCCCGAGACACTTATTAGGTAATCAGGACCAACAAAACAAGGAAAGTCTTTAAATAAAAATAATTCTTCAGCACTGATCCAACATGAGATATTTCCACATTTTACAGGTTTGCTCAGACAGAAACATGCTTTCAAAAATCGATTAACGGGATTATGGTGGATAAACGAGGGGGATGATGCAGATTCAACCGGATTTAACAGAATATCAATATTAGACTGCAAATAGACAGAAAGAAAGGAATGCAGATAGATGATGGAAGGATGGATGGATGATAGATGATGCATGGATGATGGATGGATGGATGGATGGAAGGATGGATGGATGGATGGATGGATGGACGGATGGATGGATGGATGGATAGATGGCTGGATGGATGTTTCTTAAAGACGTCCCCTGTGTATGTGAGCTGGTCCATTGTGGACAGCCGCCTCAGTAGCTAATTAGACCCACATGCTGAGGCCATCAGAGCAGATTCACGTCCAGATAACTGCACCTGGGCCATCTGTCCCAGGGTCCCCAGACAATACAAGCTACAACAAGTCAAAATGCGTGAACGCGTTTTAATGCAGAGTGTTTCTAAAGTTCTACAGTGTCTCCCTCAGGTGTTCCACCGTTGTGCTAATTAATGAGCTTAATTGGTTTAATTACAGGCAGCCTAATGTGGAGTAAAGGGACAGCAGGTTCCCGAGCTGCTCTCTCTATCGCCTCGCTCTTTCCATTTCATTCAGAGGTATAGATATGAGGAAACACACACACATACACATACACGGTGTTCCTCTTTCAAATCCAGATGTATTTTCACTCTGGGAATTAAGGTGAACAGTTTCCTTTGTATGATTCACATTGATATAAATAACCTGTCTATATGAATCTCTTGACTTTTAGTAGGTTTAGTATTTAACCAGAGTGAACACAGTAACATAAAGTGTAAGGTTTGACAAAAGGGGAAAATGTAGATTTACAGGATGAATCAGCCGTAAGGTGGAAAATAAAAATATAAACGGTGCAGAGATAAACATGCAAAAATATGTTATAGCCAGGATATCAGAGGAACTAAACACAACATGTAAAATGTGATTGTCTTCCCACTTCGCCTGAACGCAGCATTACTCACCAGCCTTGTAGTTGGTGGGTGGGTCTAACCAGGTGCACCGCTGGCTAAATTCAAATGTACATGGAGAATTTTTCCATAGACGTGAACCTAAAAAGAAACATAAAAAGCTCAATCTGTCCCCTTTCAGATGTGCAGTATTTAACACATTTAATAATGACAAAGTGCTGCTGCAGATACTTTTGTTATTTCATTTGTCTTGTGGTCAACCACACAAATGAAAGCTATTAATGCAACACTGCAGCACCTATTTGTGATATCAACTTCTTCATTACAGCTTGAAAAGAGGCCCAAACCTTTGCCTAATGAAGTACTTCCTGTTCATCTGTCCTCCGGTTCAGCGGCTGATTAACCTCCTGGCTCCGAGTGCTGTCTTTGCTCTTTCTTTCACTTTGTGCTCCCTCCTTCCTTCACTGCAGATGGCACAGCCTAATGAGAAATACTAATAGGACATAATTAGTACTCTGACAAAGTTCTGTAAAGTCCAGAATCGATGGGGGCACATTAAAGTGGAAAACAGCGGCTGGGGCTGCTGCTGATGATAATTCAAGCAAAGGTTTGACAGATGGTGATACCAAAGATCCACAATGTGTCAGTGAGAGGAAAATTGGGGCAGAAATTCAAGGAATCAATCTTAGATTTACAGATTTTCTTTCCTTTCCTGCTGTCCAAACTGGATCCCCCAGGCCAAGGTAAAGCTTATACACGTCGCTAAATGTTATTTTCAATTTATGAAACATTCTGCAGAGACACAGGTGAAAATCAAGTCAAATTATATATACATATATTTTTTTTTACAAAAAAACCACCAAGGAAATATGGTGCTAAACTTTCATTTTTCAAACTAAGCTAAGGGTAAGGATTATCACTTTGAATGACCATGAAATGAAGATAAAATAAAATTTAATCATAGATGTAGTTTACAGTAAACAACTTGATGCACTCGTTAATTATGTTTACTGTCATCAGAGCAGCAGGTGCAGTTTGTGTGTGTGTGTGTATGTGTGTGTGTCTCACAGTGAAGTCTATATATATCTGAGTAAACAGCTAAGTTGTGGAGATGAGACTTCACACTCTAGTGCACCGCAGCAATAAGACCATTAACTCCCCCTTCCAACCTGTAAACAAGCAGCAGCTTCCCTCACACACACACACACACACACACTTCTAATATCCCTTTCTGGAAGTATGAGTTTTAACAGCGACCCGTCCCGAAGCAGCAAACCTCACCAGAAGGCCCAAAACATCTGTTACTCCAAAAGACGAGGGGGAGGCTCTGTTTATTTGGCGTAGAAACATCCAGAAGTATCTGTTCATGAAGTGTGTCTGTGTGTGTGTGTGTGTGTGTGTGTAGATTCTCCCTCTGAAATTAGTATGAAAAGCGTCTCAGTATAAAAACTCAATTACATTTTACTTTCACTGTTTGTCTGTCACGACAAGGAAATCACAAGAATAGGAAGTTGGACAGTTAAGCGAGGAGGAGAATAGGAAATATAGCCGACAGAGAAATGATTTTTATGCAGAATAGCAACTTGTAAATCCTGTCCTTCATCTACATCTGACCTTCCTGAATCAGCAGCTGAAGTTCCCAGAGATTAAAATACAAATCAAGACATTTGCACGCACAGATTTGCCAAAATCTTGGGCACATCAAGGGCACATTTCATTATTTCATTACTCAAACCGGGCCGGCCATGTTGAGCTGAGCGTGGCAGACACAAATCAGTACCAAGATGGAGAGAGGTGGAGCAGTTCACGTTTAACATCCACACACACATGCATTCATATACAGACAGCTTGGAAGGAAGCCAAAAGTTCAGCTTAAATAACGAAACAAAGATTAGAACACACACACAGATTTGAAAGGAAATACAGCTTGAAGAAACCAGAAAAACACAGAGGGCAGAAGGTGACGCAGTGAACTGATTGCTTCCAATGTTGGAAAATTACCTTTGTAACTTGATGGAAATAAAAACTTGTAAAGGATAAAGTTCCAAAGTTTTTAGTGCACATGGGAGTCACAGAGCCGGGTCAATCTAATTGGCCTCCTAAAATATGGAATTGTCAGGGTGGAGTGGGACTAAATGTAAACAAGCCCAGACAAAAATTCATTTCCTCTACTTGAGTGTGTGTATCTAATGACCTCACCGAGCACCGCCGCCTACAACGGTGCCTCCGTCTGGTACGTTTTATTTTCACGATTTCCTCCACCGTCGCCATGGTGGAGGAGGCTAATGTGATGAACAACCTTATTAAGGAGGTTTCCTCTAATTTACTGCTGCTCACGTGGCTTCTTTATGCCTATGGATTGGAGCGGTCTTCAATCCCGGCCCTGAGGACTCAACGCTTGGCCGAGTTTCGTTCTGTCCGTCCAATCAGCCGCAGATTTACACACGGACGTCTGAATGTGATGGACAATCAGCGGGGAGAAAACCACAGACCTCGGACAGACGGAAAGCTGAGCTGCGAAGCTGCTTACATTCAGGAAAAAAGAGCAAATGAAATGAAAATGAACTTTGGGAATTTCACTTCAGCTGCAAAAACACCTTTATGAAGATGGATCCATCGGTGTTCACCGCACAGTTTATGAACTGGAATAATGTGCTTAGTGAAATATGGCTACCAGGGAGGGCCAAAAACCTACAAAATGCCGACTTAGACCCCTGTAAATGAGAGTCTGGGTCACAACGACGCTTGACTGATCTCATTTTACTTTGTGGAAAATGAGAATCAGAAACAGAGATGAAGTTGTTGACTATGCCTGTCTGACTGTTGAGAGCCGCTTCATGTTCCCGTTTTTATCTCCTGCTCACTTGGTATTCCGTCTTCATCCACCAAATCTTCTCTGCGTCCACCTACCCCACCCCAACCCCTCGAACTCTCCCCTCTTTGGGCATCACCGCGCCTCCACCATCATCTGCGAGCTCTCAGTTTGTCTCCTCTGACCCATGCTCACATTTGTCTCTGCTCGTCCCTCCTCTTCATCATCTCCTTTTACTCCACTGTCTCATCACTGCTCTCACTGCAGTAAATGTCCATGTAATGAAGAGATTGCATCGGGTGGTGAATCAGCTGTGTTTTTGGGTGGTTAAGTGAATGAGTAACACTCATTCTTCCCTAATGTATCAACTACAGTTAACGTGCCCTTGAGCAAAGAACAGCAACTCCACTGGAGAGGTCAACAACAGACAGCAGCTTTCATAGTATTGCACTTAGTGACCATCACTCTGTGGTAGATTCATGACTGAACCGGGTGGGACAGCAATTTTCTTGGGCAGTTTGTTTTATTTTGTTTTTGTTTTTTGCAGTGATGACTTTGCACTCATGTCATAAAAAAAAATTTTGTTTTCCATATTTGCGACTTCAATCCAGTTTGTGTGATAAATTATTCACTGTTGTGTTTTGTCTTCAATATGTAAAATATTTAAATCATGAATAAAATCAGCAAAGTCTGAGTTTCAACCAAAAAATGACAAAGTGCTCTGTGGGAGGAATTTCTGAAACGCTCTTCATGCCAGGATTAACAGTTTCACATTTAACTCTCCAATGATGAATTCTGGGCAAAAACTTATAATGTAACTTTTAATAGCCTAGTAGATTTCTGCTGGCAGTTATAAATCTATGTCAAACCGTGCAAGCAAATATTATAAAAGTAAGGAGATACAAAAGGAGAAATACCGACTTAGTAAGAGGCCACGAATTTATGTTTCAACACTTCAATACTTTCTTGAGTTGCATGAGTTAAAAGAGTTAATTCAGACAAAAACAGGGACATCGGGCCAGTAAAACCTCAGTCGGACAGTCATCAAAAACAAGAGGATGGATGTGTGTGTGTGTGTGTGTGTGGTGTGTAGAGAGAGAGAGAGAGAATATTTTCAATGTGCGTAAGGGAATGTGTGTGTGTAACAAAGAAGGGTCATTTGTTCTGGTTGTGTTGTGTGCATTCGTGCAGGACAGAGCCAGAGATGAATGAGTGTGTTTGTGTGCGAGTAAGCCAGCTAGTGAGTGTGTTTCTTGTGTGTGTGTGTGTGTGTGAACAAAAGGTGAATGAGTCCATGACAAGGTGCTGCTGACGGTTTCATACACACTGCAGGGGAAACAGTCAAGAAAAATGGGGAGATGAGAAGATGAGAGGAAGGCGACCGGAAAAACACATTACAGCATCGCCCTCATACACCACTGACTTGTTATTGTCAAGTCTGTGTGTGTGTGTGTGTGTGTGTGTTTATCTTGCTCCATTCACTCCATCATTCCTTCACTTCATCTCATTCAACTTCTCGTCACAGCTCCATAGCTCCAACTATTGTGTTGCTATCAGTGTGTCTGTGTGTGTGTGCTTGTGTGTGTGTGTGTGCGTGTTATATCCCCCTGATACACTTTATGTATTTTTGTTATCTCTTTTTTAACAAAGCAGTGCTTCAGTTTGTTTCCCTGTTGGCTCTTTTGTTCTCTGTGTGCTGATTGTTTCTTTTTTCGGACCGATGAAAGGACAGAGAGCGAAGGGA
Organism: Brotula barbata; assembly: GCA_900303265.1. Taxonomy (NCBI): domain Eukaryota; kingdom Metazoa; phylum Chordata; class Actinopteri; order Ophidiiformes; family Ophidiidae; genus Brotula; species Brotula barbata. The sequence continues at coordinate 10,039 of OMNV01020242.1, read as the reverse complement.
AAGACTGGGACAGGAAGACCAAGATCAGATGGACAGCATCAGGGGACGGGGGAAGATGGGCGCAAATCTGCAACAATCCACAAGATTCGACTCATCAGCGTCTGTTCAAATCTCCGATCGATCAGTATCAACGCATAAGAACACACACGCTATCAAGATTCAAATTCTACAGAGGCCGAAAACTGCTCTGCTATTTATACACATGACAGAGAAAAAGACAAACAATGAAATCAAACTGCAAAGGACAGTGAGACAGAAAGGTCCACAAGTTGTCCAATACAGAGGACAGAAAGAAAGAGAAGTCCACAAGGAGTCCAATACAGAGACAGAAAGACAGCAGCGCAGACCAGGAGAGCGAGACGACAGGCTGACATCCCAGCTGACAAAGTACCTTTTGCTCGTCTTCACGTCTCGTTTATGTCTGCGAGTGTCCTCGCTCTCTTCTCTCTCCTTTTTGTACGTCTTCCTGTTATCACAGAGGGAAATTTTTTATTTTTGCTGACACAATCCTAGAAAAAAGGTGATTGGCTAATCTAATCTCATCAGCTCGTTTTCGTCCTCATGTCTCTAAGTTACGTTTTATCACCTGAGAGTTGACACTGGAAGTAGGTAGACCACTTGCAAGTATCCGCGTCTCTGCTCTGGTTGGCCGTTGCCTCGTTGAGCCTTTTGATTCGTGTTGACCCTGAGCGGACCTCGATGTGCCTCTGATCAGGAACTTTTGTCTGCGATCACATCGATTTTGTCACGAGCAGAAACTTGGGCCTTAATCGGATTGAGTCAACAAGACATTTGTCATCAATCTGGAACTTTGAGTGCAAACATTGCTCCTTCCTGCTGAAGAGAACGAGTTTAGGAAGCTTAAAGGAAGTCTCCACTGGGGGGAGGACTCACAGTGTGCTAATGGGAAATCTTGGACTGGGAAGGAGGGACAGATTATGACTGTTGGAGATGCATTTTTATGTCAGTATCTATCCAAACAAGGAATATATTTATATAAATCAACCAAAATTTACTGGCGCACTTCCTGTGGATTAATCTTAATCCAAAATACCATTTAGGATGATTTGGCTTGGACTCCACTCTGTTTCTATTAATAGATGTGTGTGTTCTGTGCCATCAGATCATTGTATCAAAGCCTTTTCTGATCTGAACTATTTCTGTTTCCCCATCCGGCTCCCTGGCACAGCACAAATAAACCCCAGCCAAGACACTTAGTCTTGGACACGCAAGCTTTCACGTCCATATTGTGCTGTTCCCAAATGGACAAGATGGCTGCCTCTTGTTCTCTGATTGGACGAACAAACAGAGATTGGAGAGCACATCGCAGCTCGCTGTGGCTCATGTGTTGGTTTCTTTCACTCTGTCTGGATTCATAAACAGTCCATCAGCCAGTTTGTTTTATTCCTGCAAATCACTCAGACATCCAAGGTCATTCAGCTGAAAAGACTGTTTAGAAAAGCACGACTTGAACGGGAACTTAACACACTGACTGTCAAAGTTATTACACTGCTGCATAAAACAGATTATCAGGATGACTTCATGAACAGAGAGAGAAACATAACCTCAGTGCAGCCAACAGTGCATTAGACAATAAATGTCTGAAGTTTGAAGACGACAGAGATGTTTTGAAGCATTTTATACCTGATTCAGCATGTTCATTGTATTCTTGTTGATGGGAGGTATCATGATTCAGTGAGGCGTCTAACCTTGAAGAGAACATAACAATGCCATACAAGAGCGCAGCGCATATTTTTAGCTCTACTCACCAATAAACATTTTCATATTGTCTTTGCAACCTAATGAGTCGGTGAATCAGAGTGCAGTGAGCCGTGTGTGTGGTTGCTCATTAAATAAAAAACATAGATGTTCTTTGAAATCTGATGGGAAGCCAGTGAAATGTGTGGAATTATAGGAAAGTCATAATCAGACACACACATTGCAAGATTAGCTTGGACTATTAAGATCAACCACTCAGCAACCAGCTGTGTGCGTGCAGTAACTCAACCATCTTTACACGCATCTCTACAAAAACTCATCTTCCTTTGAAGGACAATTTACTCTCTCGTTACCTCTGAGCAGTCATACGACCAACCTGTTGCCATCTGAACCTGTCAATCTGTCATTTAATCCATTGTTGACTGACTCTCTCAGTCTGTCAGGCAGTCAGTCATATACCCAAAGAGCACCTCTGTCCATTACCAAGCTGCCAAAGCCATCAGACAAGGAGCCAGCCGGTGCTATCTGTCAGCCGAGCAGACCCTGATCCACTCAGAACTAACATCAGGACCACAGATGAACAGGAACAGGAAGTGATCCCTGTCAGCGTGCACGTGTGGCTGTGTGCATGTATCATGTGTGTAGATGTATTGTGTATGTCTGCTATGAATTGATAGCCTGCCTGTGATCCTAGAACCAGAGAGACATCTGGATGCAGAGATAAGAGCGGCTGAGATACAGCAGACAGGCTTCACCTCGTATGTGTGCATGTGTAGATTGTTTTGTATCCTGTGTGTCTGCCCCATCGTCTTCTCCTAAGAACTGCCATTTTTCAAGTTGTTACCATCATTACTATCATTACAAAAACAACATTACCAGGCCAAAGATTGTACTTGGATATTCATCTCATGAACGGCTTTAAAAAAAAACCCTTAAAGTGTAGAAATGGTAAGAGCAAATTGAGTGAGAATAAGAATAAGAATGCAAAGCAGTGCTCACCATAATCTAAGCAAAGTGTAACGGGTACCAGACTGCAGCATCCCAGAACAGCTGTATATTTCCTGAAATTAAGAAAACAATGATGACACACAGAGAGGTGACTTGCTTGGGCTGAGCCTTCCATAATTACCTTTATTTACATGTCATTCACATTGTACTGTTGGCACTGTCCATTTTAACTTTTCCCAGTATTTACTGTCACTGAATTATTTATTGTCCCTCTGGACATATTTCAATGTTCATAAAACATACACAAAATACAATATCACACCAAAAACAAACATCTTATATCACTCGATCACTTTCATATCTCTATATTGATCTTTCCAAATAAAGTTTTGGTTATAATATGTTATAATATATATATATTGCATCTTATATGCACTGACAAATGAATACTAAAAGAATCACTTGGACTTGCACATTACAGCTACTGGTAAATTAACATTAGCCTCTAACTGTTTTAAACTAATGAATTTGTACATTTAATCCCATCAAACAGTTTTTAACACAACTCACAAATAATTATATACTCCAAACATGACAATATAAATCAAGGAGCTGTTACTATATACTTTAAACCAAAATCGTGGAGGCGTGTGGCCCAGACCAGCATCTTAACATTAGCTGTCAATCAAAGTAAATGGCGCCGCCATTACTGTTACTCTCCGCGACCGTCGGCTCTTGTAACAAAAGGACAATCTCTCTCACCACTCATTCTTACACTCGCACTTCAAACATAATAACGTCTTCGAGCATTCAATCGTGAGTTACAGCACTTTCTGTTAAGTTTTGACCACTCTACAAACCTGAAATTAAGAAAACAATGATGATACACGGAAACATGACTTAATTGGGCTGTGTCTTCCGCAATTACGAGGAAAACCCGCGGAGCGCGCGTCCTTGATTGCTGTCTCTGCGGCACCCCATTTTCTCACACTGCCCCCTATGGTCAGAACACTGCTACTGCAAATAAATTCCTCGTACAAAAGTAAAACCCTTTTAAAGAAAATCAAATATACACACAAAAATAAATTATAAACCACATAAAAAACACATATTTACTCTTACAAATGTGGGCACACAGTAGTGGGCATCTCACAAGCACAAACTGAAGAAAGCTACTGGATTAAGTTAAATGTGTTCTTCAGTCATTCATGATAAATATCCAGTTTGGGCGCGTTTGAAGAGGGGTTGGTGACAGCGGAACACTTGGCCTTTAAAAGTGCTTCATGTTTGCACAGGTTCAAAACGAGTCAGTTAGAGCTACACCAACAATTCAAACAGAATCACAAGGACATCCATGCTGAAATCTAAAGAAATTCTTCTGCATCTTTCAAGTCTTAACAGTTTTACACCAAAAAACTTATTTTACTCTACATGAACAGCAGTGATACCTGAGAATCTCCATAAGTGCCCCCTTTGTTGCTTCTTAGTGCTCGGACAGTGTCCAACGGCCCTGACCCAGGACAGCAGGTGTAGACAGTGGATGATGGACGATGGATGTGTCAGCCCACCACAGACAGGATGGGTTTGGATCCACTCAGCTGTCTTGGTTTTAACGACTCGTAGCCGTTCACTAAAAAGTTAATTTTCCTCTTTGGATGGGGTACAGATGTAATATCTGTCATTTCTGAAGTCATATGTGTGTGTATGTAAGGGTCTGGGGGGCAGTAACTGAAATAGAGGCTGGCAGATGTGGCGTGTGTGGAAAGTTGGACAGTTTTCAGCCTGGGCTCACATCAAAGACGCTGATTTCCATCTGTAGCTGCTGGCACGTTGATCGTGTCATTTTGTTTCCATTTAGACCGAACAGAGTCACCCTGTGTCTTTGTACGGACGGCCCAGAGAGAGAGTCCATGCTCTTTGAAGTTTGGACTGTAGGAGCCCACCGATGACACCCTACTATGACTGGATGAACTTGAATGTGAATGTATTTTGGGGCAACGCAGTGCGATGTGTCTATAATGAAATCTACAGATCAGGCCACCATCATCTAAAATCATTTCTTAAAAAAAAAAAAAAAAGGCGGCATGGTGGCGTGGTGGCAGGGTGGTTAGCACTGTTGCCTCACAGCAAGACGGTTGTCGGTTTGAATCCCGGGGTCAACTTCCGCACCTTTCTGTGTTGAATTTGCATCTTCTCCCTGTGCGTGGGTTTCCTCCGGGTGCTCCGGTTTCTCCCACCCACAAAAACATGTATGTTAGGTTAATCAGTCCTGACCAAGACAAGGTAGAAGATCTGGAGTTGGTCCCTGGGCGCTGTGTGTGTGTGTGCATGTGCATGTGTTGGCTTCCCACTGCTCCTCATTGAGGATGGGTTAAATGCAGAGAATAATTTCCCCGAAGGGGATTAATAAAGTATGTTCTTCTTCTTCTTAAGAGTTATAATGATAATAATGTAACATGGTAGATAAAAATGATGAACGGACAGCTGATCCAATCCCAGCTGCCCACTCAATCTTTGAAGCCCGGTCCAGCGCCTTTGTTCTTGCCTTCTGGTGTTTGATCTAAAAGGACTCGGCAGGCCCCTACACGTTGCTTTGGTCAGCCAGCAGAACGAGGTTTTGTCGTACTTCATGGTTTTATTTCACAAAGAATCTTTTTTTTTTTGTTCTCGGTGGGGGTTTTTTGTGCTGAGTTAGTTGATTTTCCTCTTCTGGGTCCTCTTCTGCTGAATTATTATCAATATGATGAGAAGCACTTGTAAGCTTTAAAACCTCACAGTTCTCTCATTTATGTTTACTATCCACTTGTGCATACATGTAGTATTGTGAAAATTATTTGAAATCTACACTAAACCGTGTCAGTTTATATGTTTACAGAGAGTTGATTGGACAGGGCTGCGTCACCGTATCCGCCCGCACATGGACACACACGTTGGTTGATAAAGAATGAACATACAGCACGTGTTGTGAGACCGATGCAGTGTGTTACCTTAAAGTTGCGGTCACACCACAGAGAGAGGAACAGGAGTAAAACTTTTCTTCTTGGCCCAGCTTGCTTCGCTCTGCTAATTTCCAAACAGGCAGTGAGAACCTGCAAAGGGCACTCCAGGGAGGAGATTAGTCACTGTCAAAGACTTATGATTTAAAATGCTGTAGTAGAAGATTTCCTGGAATATAAAACACCGGGCACCCTACCCAAAACAACACCATTAATATTGGTCCCAGTGTTAAGTGTCCTAATTCAAAGGGGGAGTTTTTTTGTTGTTTTTGCTCCTGGAGCGTATGGGGAGGATGTTGCATGTGTTTCCGTAACAGGAGCTGCACCCTGCAAAGGTTCAGCACATAAATCTACGAATGCACAACAAAGGAATGCTGTGAATATTCATGAAAAGTTTTATTACCTTCTATCTCATCTTCTTTTTTCTTTTTTTTTACAGTGATTTCATCAAAAATAGCCCAATAAAAACCAAATGATCTTCTTCAGATCGGCTCAGGTAGCTGATATGTAAACTGTCCATACAGCCTGTGTGTAAAATACACACTTCCTGGTGCAACGCTTCCTGTCCACTCTTCATGGACCAGGACTCACAGACAACACGAGGAGGGACCATGTGGACCTTATTTGGACTCAACAATGGACGCCCTACGCTCACTTCTCTCTCTCTCTCTCTCTCGCTCTCTCTCTCTCTGCATCTTCTTTATTACTTTGCTCTTTTTCTCCTTTGTGGGATTTTGTACGATGGTTGTGAGAGCTCTGACTGACAGTATGATAAAACGCCGTGAGTGCGGATCATTTTCAACACACAAAAGACTGTGATTTCACTCAGCTGGCACAAACATCGATTGGCATTCCTCCATAACGTGTCAAAGCTAGACGGCAGCGCCAGCCCGAGCGTGTGCCTTTGTTAGATTCTGAGCGCGAAGAGTTTGTTGAAATTTGAGAACAATCAGCAGCCACTTAGAAAATGCACCAAGCAAGACAGCGCCGCTAACATGGCTGAGAAACGGCTATGACAGGATTCTAAATCAGTTGCTTAGACCCAAACAAAGCCACTTATTACCATCTGCAGCTGTTGGCAGACATTTCTTTTCTTTTCTCTCCTTTTTTTCTCTCTGGTCTATCGAGGCCTGACCAGAATTATTCCTCTGTCTGACTTTGTTGTCTTGCCCAATTGGGAGATTTTTCTCCCTCTGCCTCTGTAGTCCGGTCCAATGCTTTCTCTCAGTAGAAAAGAGTGTTTTCCCTGTGCCAACAGCAAACTAAATCTAAGCCAGATTCTACCATTCTCATTAACCTCAAATCAACATCAATATGCTGTGATTATGACAACATCGGAGAGCGGAAATTAAACTTTCCAGAAATCACTTAGCTCTCAGATTAAACAGAAATACCAGCAATAATCCTCTTGTTGAAAATATTTATATGCCATTAATTACAAAAGCAATCACATCGGCTACATCTGCTCCGCAACTAATGATGCACAGATCGATCCACGTTTCACAAAGTTAATAACCACAAATACAAACAATAGCAACGATTCCTAGAAGTTCAGCTTGGAAAAGCCTTTTGTATTCTCGTAGAAAAAACTGATGTATCGGTTTACAAATGCACCTTTTATTAAGAGTGGATTTGTTTCGAGTTTACGGAGCCCAATTTTAATTCAAAGCTACTGCTGACTCTTTAATATGTGGTGTGCTGTTAAAAATATACATTTATTTCCCTTGGAATGAAGAAATAAATTCCTATATTACTTAAACAGACAATTATATCATTCAGAGTCAAAAAAAATAAAAATTAAAAAATCACTATTTATTTAAAATATTTTTGATAAATATTCATCCATTTTGAAATATGCAAATATAGTGCATAGTTTAAACATATAATTGTAAATCTATTTTTTTACATTTGTTTATTTATTTATCCACATTAAATGCATTTTTGTTTTATTAATTTTTTTTAGGTGAACTTAATAAAAACTGTAATCTTTGTACTTACTTCTTTTTCACTAAATTATTGATTAACCACATTCATTCCACTTTATAAGAGACCACACAGCGCCTCAGCATGCAGCTCAACAATAATCTGATTTACTGGAAAGATTATAAACTCCTTATTTAGTGAAACTGGAGTTCAGCATAAAAAAGAGAGCCTGCATCCCTCCCTGAAGTCCACATGTGAGTTTACACCAGCCCACAAAAAAGAAAAAAAAACATCTTGGCAAGAATTTCACCAAGGGCTGCAGATACACCCTCAACACACATACACACACACACCCATATGCACACATTTATCCGTAAATACCTCTCTTCTATTAAAGCCTGCCCTGTTTTCCCCTCAACTTTTAAAACCGTCATTAACTTGAGATGATCTCCTAAATCCACGGTGATGGGAGGGAATAAAGTCTGCTTTCATTCATCCTAGGGGACGAGACAACACATGGATGGAGGGGGGGATGGGCTGAAATACTGGGGGACCACAAAGTTTTATCTCTCTCCAGTGGACAACAGCAAAAGCGAAGGCCTGATGAATAGACGGATGGAGAATGAAACCTGGGATGAGAGGAGGCGGCAGATGGAGGGATGGATGGAGGAAATGATGGCGGGAGAAAGGAAAGAGCGTAATGTTCATTTTCAATTTAATTCTCATCAATATGTTATAGGATTTTAATGAGACAGTGAAAATCCAGATTCATTTATCATGTGCAACAACACACACACACTCACGTTGGCTTTACAGGCCAGTGGCAACACAAACACACATTCAAAACAACTCACATGCAGCCCATTAAACCGAGTTCCTACCTCACACACATACACACACACACACACACACACACACACACACACACACCTATGTTGGAGGCTTACGAGTCAGACACACAATCGATACATTCGGATGAACATGCAAAGGAATCGAGCAGATCCACACGCCAACTCGGAGCTCTTTGTAACCATTAACAAACGGTTTGGACCAAAGTGGAGGAATAAAACTATAGATTTTCACTCACATATGTAGTTAAGTAAAAGTAATAATTTCAAAACTATGACTGAAAGCTATGGTTACATCTCTTGGAAACATAAACAACAAGATGATATATGTGCCACCGAGCTCCACTTAAGTAAACGTCTCATCTTTTACATCAATCATCTCTGTAATCAAGACACATTGTTGCCATGGTGACATTTCTCGGTGTGTGACTTTTTTGTAAATACACACAAGCGTCTCATGTTTTCATCTGTGAGGTGAATATTTATGCAGAAACACTTGAGTGATCTTAATGAACGACCTCATCAGACTCTGTAATAAATCCTATGGATCCAGAATTTAAATGGTCCTGTAATCTGTGTGTTCCAAACAAGGCCCACAGATTGGATTCCATTACTTTTATCTGATGTTATATTTTAATTATTATGAATGTCATCTAAAAGAATCTTCTAGTAAGGCTTCATAATCTGAACACGGTTTTCAGGGCCATCGTTTTGTGTCGTGTACCAGCAGATTACAGTTGAAGCCAATTTCCTCTGAGATTACCTGTAAATCCCAGGTGGTTTGTAATAATTGCAGAAGTAATCTGTCATTTTATTCCAGTGATAATCTGCCTGGGCTCTAATCTGTCCCATGCCAATTGAATCTGTTTGTTCCTCCGAGGATGCTCAGGGCCTAATCAATCGGACCGTATCAGTGTCATGTAATGTGGTGAAAGTGAGTCCAAATTTACCTCCTCATGTCCAGGAGACTAAATACGGAGATTTAAATATGATGGTAGGAAGACGACCTTGAGGATATTTTCCTCATCCAAACCCAACAGATTCTCTGCACCACTTGTTGGATTCCGCTGATGTCGTGTGCGGGCCTGGCTGCACAGCATTGACTCTGAACGCCAAATGACACCGGGGCGCTTGGCTCTCGGCAGAGAACACGTGGAGACACCTGTTCGGCTCCATAAAACCGTCTCCCCATGGCTTCCCTTCGAAGTCGTGACAGAGTTTATGGCTAATCTGTCTCATTCTGTGTCTCTTACTGTGGAAGTGTGTTCTAACGGGATGTGTATGCGTTGGTATGCAGCAATGAACTGATTTTACGACTAATAAAGCTCCGTCTCTGATGGACCTCGAACAGAGCAGTGGTAGTAATCCACTCCACACTATTATGGCTTCCAGGACAGTATACACTCTCTCTCTCTCTCTGTTTCTCTCTCTCTCTCTCTCTCTCTCTCTCTCTCTCTCTCTCTTTCTCTTGTCACTTTGCCCGGGAGCTTTAATGCTACGCTTTGATTCTGTTTGACGCCACTGCGGCACCAAGCAGCCTGGGACACAATGAAAACATCCGAAAGTAGCAGGGATCACATTAATACCAGCCGAGGAGATCATAGG
>OMNV01020240.1:0-14393 GCA_900303265.1 Brotula barbata | reverse complement strand
AGAAACTCAGTCCCAGAGAAAGTCAGAGTCCCAGAGAGTCTTAGAGAGTCTTTGAGAGTCCCAGAGAGTCTCAGAGAGTTCCAGAGAGTCCCAGAGAGTCCCAGAGAGTCTTAGAGAAACGCAGAGTCCCAGAGAGTCATAGAGAGTCTCCAAGAAACTCAGAGAGTTTCAGAGAGTTTCAGCAAGTCTCAGAGAGTTTCAGCAAGTCTCAGAGAGTTTCAGAGAGTTTCAGCGAGTCACAGAGAGTTTCAGAGAGTTCCAGCAAGTGTCAGAGAGTTTCTGAGAGTTTCTGAGAGTTTCAGCAAGTCTCAGCGAATCTCAGAGAGTTTCAGCGAGTCTCAGAGAGTATCAGAGAGTTTCAGCGAGTCCCAGAGAGTTTCAGAGAGTCTCAGATAGTTTTAGAGAGTTTCTGACCTTTACTGAAACACTGAACTTTTCAATTCAACACAGAGGGGAATATGACGTGAAGCCACACAGTCATACATGAGAGTCTCACAACCTGGAGAAAATATATTTCAGCAACCTGTCCACCTGTCTGTTAGTGAGATTCAACCCAACCGGTCAAGGCAGATGGCCGCACTCCTAGAACCAGGTTCTGTTCCCTCCTAGAACCAGGTTCTGTTCCAGGTTTCTCCCCTTTAAAAGGGGAGTTTTTTCCTGCTCATGGGGGAATGTTGGTCTCTACATATTCCAGAGTTTGATCTTGATCTGCTCTACCTGTAAAGTGCCATGAGATAACTTTTGTTGTGATTTGGCGCTATATATATAAAATTGAATTGAATTGGATTGAATTGACTGTTGATGACCAGAGGAACTGGATTTTTTACATTTAATGGGTTAGGAAAAGGGGAACGTAGGCAGATTATCACATAAACCATAAGAACTGTGAAACTTTAGCTTCCTTCATGCTCGCTGTATTTACAGTTGGGATGGGAAAGTTACTTTTAAATAAAATGTAGACCTATTTGTTTGTCCTTCACATAAGGCCTAACCTGGGACCTGCAGGCTTTTGTGCATGAATATTAACTTACATTTTAGTCTACCTCTCAGCCTTGGTCCTACGTTGTCCCACATAAAAACACTCTTTGTCCCTCATTTGATTTGTGGGGATCTGGTCACCCTGTGTGTGGATCCTAAAGCTTCAGGGTTTGGCCTTGAGCTGTCTTTATTATTTTAATATTAGATTCCTGAGCAGGATTTGAGAATTTTTTATGCAAATTTATTTCTCCCTCCAAATAATTGAATGATTATCTTATCTTGTCTTGCATTTGTTTTTTGTTACGGTCAAACACAGCACCATCTGATCACTGAGTGTGTGTGAGTGTGTGAATCTGTGACTTTATCTTGAAGTGTGTCTGTTTGCTGTCTCACACAGTTGGAGGATGCTGTTATCAAGGCCAAGGCCGATCTGTTCAACATACCACCCCATGCTGCCTCAGCGGAGGAATGTTTAGTCCAGACTCCTTTGACCTCTAACCTTTCTCTGTTTGTAGACAGTCCCCACAGGACTGTCAACAAACACAGAGTGTGGCAGTGAATTCTCATGTAATCCTCAGCCTGTACGTGTGTGTGTCATATTTTCTGCTCTTGGTATCTTCTTAGCCACTCCATTTGCGCTCATCCTTTGAGGAGTTCTTCCATGTGCTGCTGGAGTGTTCTGGATGTGTAGGAATAAAGGACCCTTAACCAGCAACACACTGAATGACATCCATGTACACTCAATGACATCCATACACACTGAATGACATCCATACACACTGAATGACATCCATGTACACGGAATGACATCCGTGTACACTGAATGACATCCGTGTACATTGAATGACATCCATACACACTCAATGACATCCATGTTCTCATTGGACAGACATTGTTTTTGGGGTTTTTTTGCCTGAACACACACTGTTAATTGGTCAGAAATGTCCCCAGCAGATGTAACAAATAAAAATCTACCACGCTGCCCGGGACGAGTGCCACGCTCCTGCTCTCATTATTACCTATGAAGATGTCCAAACCAGATGCCAACCTTCAGTATGTTCATCTGAAGATGTGTTAGATTAACAACATTTCACAAAATTCATAAATCACCGGTGGAGTTGACGTCGCATAATTGGTGACAATGACGCAGCTAGATTTAGTTTTTGATAGAATATGTACTGCGGTTTCAGATTTACAATAACTGACTGCTGCAATATTCCCACTGCAGAGGGCTGAGATCAACAAACAAGAGTGCTGTGTTCTCTCCCCCGTCTGCACTCCGCCTGAGGTCCTCTCAGAGGACAGGTCTGCTAGGCTAGCAGCTAACAGGAGCCAGCTAATTTTTCAGTAAATGCACCAAAGGAAATGCTTTGATGTTTGTCAGTTGGAACAGAGGCTGGAACAGACAGAGCATCAGTAATACACTCACTCTGAAGGAGAGAGGAAAGAAATGGAATGTTGTGAAAAGTTGCCTCTTGAGTGGGACCTTGGAATCCTGTCAGGAGCAGACCCCTTCCAAGAGGAATCCTCTCTGTTATCATCTCAATCTATGATCCTTTCTCCTCCAAGAACGATGGAACGATGGAAGGGCAAAGCATGAATGGGATGAGGTCATCCAGGAGGAATCCCTCACACCATGGCAGAGAGGGATCACACAGCTGGATGGGTCTCTGGTGGACTCGTGAAGACTGCTGGGCTGCATCGCTAATGTGATGCAAGGTAACTCGATTATGACACTGCAAACTACAAATCAGGCTCACGTTAGGCATCTCCACTCAAAACTGATGACGACCCCCAGACTGGAGCTTGATACAGCTCAAACTTGACGAGTCCCCTCGAAGGATGGACAGCACAGCTGGTCTACATCCACACAGAGTCCAGCTTACAGGTGAACTGAGTCTTTCCAAAACATATCAGGGTTATCATCTTCTAGTCTCAACTTAGCGTTAGTGAGCACATTCACTGTCACGGTAACACAGAAACACGGTAACAGAGCCCTTAACCTGCTGGGGGACTTCTTAAGGACCTGGTCAGATTCTCCTGGTCTTTACTTTCCAGTTGCTGTTGCATTTACTGCTTTGAACAGAAACCAATTAAAAACCAGCATCGTTAAGATTCCAGAGTTTAACAAGCAGCAGACAGACTGCACTGCACCCTCAGACCCAAACACCCAAACCCAAAGAGAGAGAGAGAGAGACTCCCCAGGTTCACCATCATCTGATCTCAGAATGGTCATGGTGCTCCAACTGCCTGGGCATCCCGAGGACAAAAAAAGAGATCACCAAAAGAGAACCACTTCACGGACATGTACGAGGACATGGGCATGGGAGGGTCCAGGATCATCAAATCCCAGAGGACTATGGAGCCATGTCAGGGAAGACCGAGTCACGCTACCATCTGTGGAAGGCTGTCGACCCACAGCTCTGTCCAAAACTCGAAATAATGCTGAAAATGCAGAGAGATTTCCTGCTGCTGGACTCGGTCTGAACTACGTGTCCTACCGATGCGGTCTTATTTCCCTGTTGTGTGTTGTAACGATGCGGACAAACAGGAAAACCGAGGTGAAAAACTGGCTCGTAAACATTCGGCTTCACGGGGATGTTGAACCCTCTCGCCGCGCTCGGCTTTTCGTCTCCGCTTCCTCGTTGATCGTTGCAAAAAAGCAGAGAAAGGAGAGAAGTGGGAAGCAGAGAGAAACGGGGGAGAGCAGCAGAAAAAAATCTAGACCTGATATCCGTAAAACCGCCCCATCTTCCTACGGAGGACGACAGGATTCACTGAAGGCATTAAAAGAGCAGGCGGCAAGTGTGAGGAGTCAGAAGGTCAAACATATCAAACAGTGAGGTGCTATTAGTGAAAATGAGCAGGAGAGAGCTTTTATCATGCGAGCACAGAGCGAGTCCTTCAGCTAGGAGCACCGATAAGTACCTGAGACCCCACAGGTAAAGACCACATTAGCCAGCTAACACTGGAGTGATAAAGTGCTGAGACAAAGAGTCCTGCTGATCTACGCCAGGACGGAGCAGAAAGGTACAAAGACGGATTGGTGTGTGTGCTCTCTCGTATCGCGGTCACGACTTGTAGCTTTGAGCTGACGACAGATTATCGCGAGAGACGGAGGTAGACGTTAGTCGCCAACGGTAGCCTTAGCGAGTAAGCATGCAAACACAGCAAAAACAGCGAGGTTAGCGTCGCTACGACAACGGTAGCGGCGGTACTGTAGACGTAAGCAAACCTTTATTTATAGGCAGTTATGACAAAAATGTGTAAAAACTACGTACGCTACAAACTATTTACATTTGAAAATAATAATTTAGCTCTGCCGCATTGCATTGTGGGAAAACTTTATCGTTCCATAAAACAAATGATCAAATTATGTTCAGCGTGGTTCAAATTCCATCGTTTATATATTTTGTGTACTGCCGCTGGGTGGATTCATTTCTTTTTTTACAGGCAGGCAGACGTATCCTTCTACCTACGTCACCTCTTTAATATCCTGTACACATCAGGAGCAGCTGTTATCTACCTGGATACCCGGCGAGCCTTTGATGAGGCCGAATGGCAGGATATGTTACACGTTATGTTATGGAAGAAATTGGTTTGGGAGCCTTGTTCAGGAAATGGATGGAGGTCGATCCCTGCTGAACGAGTCAGTACCAAACGAAACAGCTCACACCTAAGTGAGATGCACCGTGGAACCCCACGTGATGGTCGCTTACTATTTTTGTTTGAAATTTCTGTGGGGCCATTAGCAATCAGTATTTTAGCCGTTTCACACCACGATTAGCCCGGAACTCAAACCTACCGCCTTCTTGTTGTGAGGCAACGGTGCTAACCACCACTCCAATAAAGTGAACTAAATACTATGAAACAATCGGGTCCAGCCACCCAGACAAGGACGAGCAGGTATAAAGAGTGAATGAAGGTTTGAAGACATCTATTCATTAAAAACTACACCATATTAACTCCAAGAATCTATCAACTACTGTATTTGCTTATCAAAATTATAGCGCTACCCTTAGCGTTTCATCGCTCACTGACTGCTGACTCAGTATAAACTCCACAGAATGACGGGTCAGTAACAGCTGTTAGTTACATCAATTATTATTTACAAAATAATAATGAAAAAAAGAGAAAATTGCCTAGACTGAGGAGCTATTTAGCAAAATTAGCTAAATTGTCATTGTGTCATGGCTTTGTACACCTGTTGACCATGTTGACAGTAATATTGCACCTTCCCGGCTAAAATGAGTAGAGGCAGCAACAAATTCAAGTCATTGGAGTTCACTGCGCCGTTCGGTTCAAGGGGGAACTGGGATAAAACATCCCAAATCATTAGCATTTTTTTTAAACGGGCGCAAATGAATCTGTCTTGGACCTGCAGAAATGTCTGTGTGAGTGAGGTGGAGCCTACGTTCTAAAAACTGCTGTGTCATTACCGGAAGCAACGAGTGTTACACAATGTTAGCTAGCTCATACGGACAGTGTTGATGTGATGCTTGTCTGCAGTGGTAAAACCACTAGTTTTGAGTTGTTTTTACCCATTTAAAGTATGTTCTGTCTTATGATATTAGAGGTTCTAGAAGTCAATTCATATGTGAAAAGAAGCCGTATCACCTTCATTAACTTGACTGAAATAGGTGGATTTGTTATTACACGTGAACCACTCCCACTCCCACATCGTAGCGTGGATATAAACCTACAGTGGCGTGGTGGTTAGCACTGTAGCCTCACAGCAAGAAGGTCATGGGTTTGAACCCCTTTCTGTGTGGAGAATCGACCCACAACGCTGTGTTATGTGTTAAGAGGGCTACAAAACTATTGGAAGATATTGAAATAGTCAAAGTGACGTGAGATATATCATCCAACCATAATCCTGTTGAACTGCTGTGTTCAGACCTACAGTACACAAAGGGTAAAATCATACCGGCATCTGATGCAATACTGGGAAATAAAATGGTTATCATCATTACCTTTTATAAATAGTCATTACTATAATTAATAACTAATTATGGTAATGCAAGTGTGTGTGTGTGAGATTAGTGTTTGTCAATGGGCTGATCCATGGAAAAGGAGGTTTGTTAGATCTGTGCTATATTCATATTAAAACACATTCAAAAATAAGATCTGAAAGTAGGACACGGGAGAAAAACATTATTTTGTTGGGTTTTTTTTATATAAAAATATGAACAGAACTGAATCAGAGCAAATAATTAATAAACATAAAACAAATAATTTATCAAATGTGATAAATTAGATCTAGTTTAAAAAAAAACAAAAAAAAAAAAAAAAAAAAAAACATCTAGGCAATTGAATGAAAACTATGCATGTGTGCATGAATATATTTGTTTTGTTTTTATTTCACTGTATTAACTACTTTGTAACGTCATGCAAAACTCGCAGATCATCTTAGCCTGACAACTTCTATCTCCAAAGTGTTCTTCAGAGATACTCTGTGTGTGTGCGTGTGTGTGTGAGGAGCCCGTTGAGCTGTAATTGTGTGCATTGTTTTTCTCAGCATCTTCCGGCTGATTTATGAGGCTTGCCAGGCCTCCAACCCAAACCCTAACCCTAGTTTTTCTTAATTAATCATGTATACAGTGGTGGTTAGCTGAACGAATTAAGGCAAAATGGGCTCGCCCCCTCCTGCTGGCTGGAGTCTGTTGGAGGAGACGGTAAACTGTGTCATTGGAGCATGTTCTGTTGCACCAGGGTGTGCGCGTGTGTGAGTGTGTGTGTGTGTGTGTGTGTGGGTTAGAGACGTTAAGCAGCAGAGGGAGCAGCTAGAGGCCATGGCACAGCAGACATAATAAGGAGGCATCGTTTATGATAATTTCATGAATATAATATCTAGAATACGAGTCCTCCATATGTCCAGAATCAGGACTATAAGTAATGTTATATCATGGATTGGTTACATGTTGCCTCTAGGTTTCCTCTGATCACACAGCCTGTTAGTCAAAATAATTCATCATTCATTCATTCATTTTAATGACTCTGGGCAGTCACAAACATTCAACTGAAAAGAAATGATGAGGACAGTCGGCTGCTGTTATGTGCGTGATCATAACGATGTTGTCTGCTGCTCTTTGCCTCAGTTCCTGCTCTGCTCTCTGGAGGTACGGATTACTAAACGTAACCTTTCCAACTGCCCCTGTGAATTTACACCTTCTGTAATCACTGCTGTCCAGTCATTACACACCTCCCTCCCCATATATCAAATATGCTTATTCATCTCTGGTCCCACATCCATCCATTATCTACGACGCCTAGCCCCGTCAGGGTCGCAGAGGGGCCAAAGACCTGGTACACCCTAGACAACATGCCATTTCATTGCCAGTCCCGCTCATAGAGACAGTCACACTCCCATTCACACCTACGGGCAATTTAAATACTCCAATTCACAGCGCATGTCTTTGGAGGCGAGAGAGTATCCGAAGGAACCCCACGGAGCTCCCAAAGGACCACGGTCGGCCGGAGACTCAGACCCTCGACCTTCGTGCTGTGAGGTGAGAGTGCTAACCACCACGCCACAATCCGCTTCAACGTTAGGTTTGCTGTCATTCCAACTGTACATTTAAATAAACAGCAGAATGAACAGACGTTTCTCAGGGATCAAGGTACTGTCATCAAATTCCAAAATTGGAACAGCAACAATCGTCATTCAGGGGATTCTTGATGAATTTATAATCAGTCACATGGCTCTCTCTCTCTCCCTCTCTCTCTCTCTCTCTCTCCTGAGCACTGGCTCAATTGCTGCAGCAGAGATGGGTCATTTGCAGGGCCAGCTCTCAGTTTTGGGAAATGAACAACGTCTTTGTCAGGTTTGTTCAGTATTGTTCCAGAATGTTCAAATCACTCTTTCCATGTTTCCTCCCTTGAAGTTGTAGACTTTTTAATCCAGTCTGGGTCTTTTCCTGTCACTATTGCACAACTTGGGAATGAAGGAAACTGAAATCTCTTTCACAGGTGTCTCACCTCGTGCATGTTACGTTTAATTGGTGTGCTGTCAAACAGGTCTGGGTACCGCTGAAAACCCCCACATTACTTCCACCCGGTTACACTCTCTTTGCAGTCCCGTGTACTGGCTGCATTGTTATATAGATATAATGTGACAAGCATCAAATGAAAGCTTGAGGAGCCACCTGCTCCTTGGGATCCATGCAATGAGGAGGACTGACTTTGGAATATGGTGAAACTACACACAGAACCAGCAAAAACTGGCGGCCGGGCCCCCTGGGAGATGGGGCCCCATGTAGAGTGTGTGGTATATGTTTCCTATGTATAGGAATGGATGATTACCTTTCCACTGAGTGGCAATTGTGCTAACCACACCACTACCTACGCCCTAAAAGAGAAGGCTCTGGATGTGGATCAAAATTGTACCTATGGATGATATTTTTTTTCAAATGTTTTACTTTAGAAGAAACAGACAAAATCAAAAGCATCAATTAACAAGCCAACTTGTGTGAGGTAACAGATACACATTAAACTGCAAATATTAAAAAATTAGTTCAAAGGAACTCACCCGTCTCCTCATCGATTGCAAATCTGCCAAGCCCACTCCCGTCACGAATGGAGTACTGGATTTCTCCGTCTCTCCCGCTGTCCTCATCGTGTGCACTCACTTGCAGCAGGGTTGTTCCAATCCGTGCATTTTCTTTAACCGATCCTATCAAGGCGAAGTCAGAAAAGTGAGGGGCGTAGAGGTTTTCATTCACGTCCACCACCTCCAACTCCACAAAGGTGACAGAGAGCAGAGAGACAGGCCGTCCCTTGTCCTTAGCCCTTAAGGTCAGGTTGTAGATCTGCTGGGTCTCGTAGTCCAGCTCCTTGGTCAGCCGAATAGCCCCACTGTCCATGTCCACCTCAAACCTTCCATTGTAATCATTAGCTAGAGAGTACCGAACCTGGCCTCCTGACCCTAAATCTGGGTCGAGCGTTTCTAACCAGGCCACAACAGTTCCAACGGGAAGGTCCTCCAAAACCCTGGTTTTGTATACGCTAGGAATAAAAAGAGGGGGGCAGTCATTCACATCCTCCAATATGATTTTCAAAGAGCTAAGAGAGAACCTCTGAGTCCCTTTCTCTGCGCTGTCTCGTGCCTCGATTTTCAGGTTAAACGTAGAGACAGACTCCCTGTCCAGCTGGCCTGCAACGTACACTATCCCATTGGTGGAGTTTATACCAAACTGGGTACTGCTGGTCAACAAAGAGTACACAATTCTCCCATTTTGCCCAAGATCTCTGTCAGTGGCATCGACTTGAATGATATTGGTACCTATCGCAGTGTTTTCCGGTATGGCAACGCTGTAGCCTCCTTCTTGCAAAAACTGGGGTGCGTGATCGTTGGCATCTTCTATGTAGACGGTGAGGAAATGCCAGGCCATTTTCTGTGGCAGGCCAAGATCGTAGATGGTTAAGTTGAGGAGATAATGATCTCTCTTTTCTCTGTCCATGGGCAGGAAGACGCTAATGAGACCAGTGTCCATGTCGATCCTAAAACAGCTGTCAGTGTTGCCATCTGAAATTGAGTACAGAACCCTACCATTGAAGCCTGTGTCACCGTCATAAGCATTCACCTTGAAAACACTGGAGCCAACCTTAAGATCTTCCCGCACCGCAATGTCTGTGGGGAAAGCTTTATCAAACTGGGGAGTTTGTCGATTAACAGAAAAAAGGTCAATAAAACCTTCCTCTATTTTGGGCTTGCTGCTAACTTTGGTCTTTTTGAGTAACTTTTCAGCTAACGTTTGGGCGACCCTGGTCTCTTTGCAGTTAAAACTTTTGGAGGGAGATTTCCCGTGTACAATTGAGATGTTCACAAACATAGGGTCAGAAAGGTTCTCACCATCCGTGGCAGTTATTTTCAGACTAAAGACGCCATTCTGTGGACTGGCTGTGGCGAGGGACCGTTGCAACGAAAGAACCCCTGAATCCGCGTTGAGGTCAAAGTACCCCCACTCGTTCCCAGAAAGAATCTTATATTTCACCAGCTCCAACTCGTCTATATCGATCGCAGACACTGCCGTCAGCACTTCATTCACGGGGAAATCCCAAGAAACTGCCCCTTGGCACGCTACCTTCTCAAACAATGGCCGGTTGTCGTTGACATTCTCGAGGTGGATTGTAACATTGACTTCGCTCTCTCGTCTGTAAGGTGAACCCCAATCTGAAGCCCTGACCACAAACACAAAGCTCTCCGATGAGGACTCAAAGTCCAACTCTTTAATGGTACTGATGACACCAGAAAATTGGTTTATTCTGAAAGGTAAAGTCTGAAGGCTGGAAATGCTGTAAGTTATGTATCCGTTTTCTCCGTTGTCCTCATCCACTGCAGAAACTGTTAGTACTTTTGTCCCAACGGGAACACTTTCATTGACAAAAATCTCATAAGACGACTGTGTAAATGTTGGGGTGTTGTCATTGGCATCTTCAACTGTAACCTGGACTTTAACTCTCAGTTCACTGTCCACTTCCGACACCTCTAGGTTAAAGACAGTCTGGTTGACCTGCGTGAACCAGCGGGCGGTAGAGATGACACCCGTGAACGTATTGATTTGGAAAAAAGCTGAATCTGCTGAGGGATTCAGGAAATACTCTGCATCATCGAGTTCTGGTGTGATCTTAACTACGTCTACAATTGTGCCTGGGGGTGAAATTTCACTAAGACTGACATCATATATCTCCTGCTCAAATTTGACTTCTGCCGTCTGAAGTTTCTTGATCGTGATGTGCACAAGTTGAACAGCAGAGAACTTTTGTGGGCTGCCACGGTCTTTAGCCTGCAACGTGAGGTTACAGCCGTAAGGGAAAGTCTCCCAGTCTACCAATTCGGAGGTTTTTACTGCAAACTTGTCTTCCTCAGATCTTTCAATGAAAAACTGGTCCGCGGGGTCCCCGCCCACAATAGTCACTGAGTCTATTTCTCCATTGAGACCTTCATCCAGGTCTTCCACAGTAACCACAGCATGCACAGGGTTTTTATCCTTCCACGAGGGTGTGTGGGGGACCACATTCATTATGGGGGCATGTTCATTCAAACGCTCTACATGGACAAATAGCTTCGCTGTACTGCTGACCCCATTATTTCCATAGAGCTTCATGCCCCGGTCCACAGCCAGGATTTCTAGGTCGTATTTGTTCTGTTCATCTACATTCAGCTTCCCACTGAGTGAAACCACCCCGCTCGTTGGGTGCACTGCAAAAAGCTTCATTTTCTCCTTGAAAAAATAGTAAAATTCCCCATTGGAGCCAATATCTGCATCAGTGGCAGTAACTTGAGCTATGCTAGTCCTGAGAGGGGTGCTCTCTGCGATGGTGACAGAGTAAGTGGTGGGTGAGAACAACGGTCGGAGGTCATTCATATCTAAAACCTGGATGCTAACTTTAGTCCAAGTTTCAAGGAGTGCCTCCCCCTTGACGGAGGCTTTCACTGTCAGTACATAATTATCCTGAATCTCTCGGTTTAAAATGGCCACGTTTCCACCTTTAGTCCTTATGCGTAAGAAGCAAAAGTCTCCCAGAACGTACTCCTCTGCCTTGAAAAAGCCCTCCTCATCACCTGATGTGATTCTGTACCGGATTTCCCAAGAGCGCTGGGCTAGGTGGATGCCCATTTTAACTTTACTGTTGGCATAGGTACGTGCTGCTGAATTCTCGTAAACGGTGGCGTGGTACACAGCCTGGGTGAATCTGAAATGATGTCCATCCTGGGGTTGTCCATGGGTGTTCCGGCCACAGCAGGGCAGAGGATGGAAGAGCAGCAGCGGCAGCAGCAAGGCCAAGCCAAGACCGGGGGCTCGCATGCCTGCCCAGAGGCCCATGTTCACATCCATCCCATCATTACTGCTTTCTGAGAACAGACAAAAGAGAAGGGGAAAAAAATAAATATATATCGACATACAGAGAGAGAGAGAGAGAGACAGAGAGAGAGAGAGAGAGAGAGGCAAGTTAGTCACAGGGGAGGGATTTACAGCAACAAAAGGCATGCCACGTATCCACGACTTGACCTTTCAACTTCTGGACCTGTCTAACTACTAATTACTGAGATTGATTGGCTGTGGGGGGAGGAGGGGGGACCCCCGAGTGCAGCGTTACCCGGCAACTGAAGTGAAGGCTGACATCATCCCTGTGTGGTCTTTGGATACTGACAGTCAATTGCAAGTTTCAGAAAACCAAAGGTGGTTTAAGAAGGAACAAAATAATTGTATGGCTAGAAAGAGGAGCGTCACAAAAACAAACCCTGAAGAATGTAAGTACAGATGACAGAATGATGGCCTGACCCTATCATAACCCTTTTCCTGCGATATGAAAAAACTGCAACTCCGTGTCTCAAATGCCTGCAAGATTGTCGGAGGCAAATGAGATTTGGTTTTGAAACCAAGAGCCAAGTATCGAGCCGAGTTCAAGTCTTGTTGTCCTACTTGAACAAAAAGTGTATTTTGAAACTGAGCAGCCACAAGTATGTGCCAATCTGAGCTTTGAGGTGAACCCCATGTGCCATGCGGTGGCCACTGGAGTGCTACAGCGGTCTGCATTTTGATGACTCTGCACTTTCCACCGCAACGGGCGGAGAGACGGGAGAGAAAACACAGAACGTATCCGAAAGAACTGATAATAACAGACTGCTGATGCATACAGAATACACCCATGTCAACTTCTAAAAACTAAACTGTCATTGACCCGTCGGCCTCAGTCAGTGGGTCGGGATGGGCTATTTGATGACTTTCTTTATGGAAGTCAAAGCTTTGAACTCCATGAATACACCTCTCCTTTGAATGCACGAGGGCTAAAACCCCACATTAAATCTTTCTTTGCCCACAGTTGTGCCCGGTCCAATCCCGACATGTTTGTTTTACACGTGTCGCCTCCTCCTGGCTTTCAACGGTTCTGTTTCTTTGCTTGACGCTGTTACTTCCTGTTTAATGTAACCAGGTCCATTTTGTAACTTGCACGATCTTTCATCTCAGCTGTTTTTATTACTCGCTGGCCATTGAATCCAGCACACCCCTCCCTAAACCTACCATCCTTAACGTCCCAACCTCCAACCATCATCGCAACGTCATCATTCACCATCGCAAGACTGTAACTAAGGTTGGATACACACAACCCTATCATTGTTACAGATGATTAATGCACGACTCCAATCCTGCGTGACAATAAAATCTGTGCTGTTTATTCATCCATGTCATGCCAAGTATCTGGGAGGAAGGAATAATCAAGAAACCATCTTTTTCCATAGCGTATGAGACTTAGAACAACAGCGACTCGCTCAATTAACACAAAGTCATTTGACAACAACCAGCAGTTTACGAAAAGTCTTCCACGAGGCAGTACTGAAGATCCAATCCAATCCAAAGGTCAAACACAGTCCACAAATACAGCATACCAATAAAATCATATGAATCAAAACATTATTTCATACGTCAAGTGAGCCTCAATTTATCCAGCTCTCAAAGAGCCAACGTCAATAAAGCCGTCAAACATAATGCAGCTTTTAAACGGAGATCGCAGCGTATGGAACGTATATCATTGGAGTGTGTTTTATAAACACTCTACTAATTACTACAGTGTTGCCTGTAAACGTTATCGTGCACAGGGCAATTAAGCACTAAAACGAAAACATAACCAAAGCTTCAAACCTATAAATAACTCAACGGAAAATAGAGTCTCTGCCGTTCAACGCTCCACTTCCCCCGGAGCCCTGAGTAATACACACACACACAGCGGGCACACGGGGATGTGCGGTCATCCCACATTCCCTTCATGCTGGAATATTTTTTCTGTCCCCAGATCGCCCCAAAATGAAAAGAAGAGGTGCAGCGCAGGCACCGACAGATTTCTGAATTTGACTCACACAGGCTTTCCGATCCACTTAAACCACGTGCAAGGGGGCAAAATTTTTACTACTGCTCTATTTGGAAGTACAGTATGTGGATTTGCACATAGAACCCACATGCTGTGCTGTGGTGTCATGTGCTGTTGAAATATGCAGGAGCCTTCCACACACACACACACACACACACACAGATAGAGAGAGAGAGAGAGAGAGAGAGAGAGAGAGATAGATAGATAGATAGATAGATAGATAGATAGATGGGTCTTGTTGTTAAACAGGAAGTAAACACTCAGACCACAGACCACCTCTATCTATCTGTCTGTCTGTCTGTCTGTCTGTCTGTCTGTCTGTCTGTCTGTCTATCTATCTATCTATCTATCTATCTATCTATCTATCTAACTCTCTCTCTCTATCTATCTCACTCTCTCTCTCTCTCTCTATCTCTCTCTCTCTCTCTCTTTCAGCCTCCTGGCCTTCATCCCAAACTTTATTGATTGAATGAATGTAGATTCGTTACTTCTGTTCCCAAAAACATTGGAGTCACCGCCAAAAAGGAAACCCCCTTTATAGTCCC
>OMNV01020237.1:0-39051 GCA_900303265.1 Brotula barbata | reverse complement strand
AAGGTAAGGTCTGAGTCTATTTGAACGCCAAGATTCCAAACATTGTCTTTGGCACTTAGGGTCCAAGAACTGAGGTGAGGGGCGATGTGTCTTAGCGGATAAGATGATGGATGGGTTGTCAATGCAATCCCCTGCTCCTCCAGGTCCAAGGTCCCTGAGCAAGACCCTCAACCCAAATTGCTCTCGACGAGTGGGTGGGCTTTGCATGGTTACCTCGGCTGTCGGTGTGTAAATGTGTGTATGAATGGATGAATGTAAGGCAAACATTGTACAGCGCTATAGAAATCCAGTCCATTTAGTCCATTATTTTGTAGCAAAATACAATAATCTGTAATCAAATCTTTTGCCTTTATTTTCATTGTAATTTATTGTTTTGGCTCATATACATGTTTGGATGTATATATATGTGTGTGTGTGTGTGTGTCTGTGTGAGTGTGTGTATTTAGGTGTGTTATTGCCATTCATACTCGTATCATTATAATTTAATCAAAATTTTATTTTCACATTGGGAGAGACTACTTCTATTCGTCATTTGGTCAGAGCCAAAGCACAATGGTGAAACAAAACAAACAAATAAAAAGCAAATTCAGTGAGCTAAGTGCTCAGAGGCAGTGCGTCTGCTCTGAGAGAGAGAGAGAGAGAGAGAGAGACATAGGATGAAAGAAAGGAACACCGCGGGACGTTGAGAGAGAGATGAGCGTTGAGACGGAGAGAGGGAGGGAGAAAGATGGGGACTGATGAGGGAGTGTTGAGTGAGTGTTTGGGGGTGTAAGAGCAAAGAGAGAGAGTCTCGAGAGAGCTGGTAAGAGAGCCAGTGAGAGAGTCTGTCTTGAGAGAAAGCGAGTGTTAAGGGAGAGAGTGTGTTAAGAGAGAGAGAGAAAGAGAGAGCGAGGGAAAGAGAGAAAGAGAGAGAGGGCGCTGAGAGAGCGAAGGAGAGAGAGAGAGAGAGAGAGCGCTGAGAGAGCGAGGCTTACCGTCGCGTGCGTCCCGCGCGCTCTCACCTGCTCTGGGGCTCGCGGACCAGTTTGTCACAGCGGGGTCGCCCCTGGTGCTCCAGGTGTCATGGATTAATTGACCGCACAGCTCCTCCGGTCCTCCATCTCTGGTTTGTAGTTGGTGTTTTTTTTTCCATTTTTACGTCGTTTCCTCAAGTTGTTCCTCATCCATCTCGGTCGGGACGGCCCGCCCTGCACGCAGGAGAGGATTAGACAGCCGATACCCCCCTTGCTCGGTAAGCCCCTAAGTACCTGCATGATGTAGCATTTTAAGCTAAATAACACAAACCGACAAAGACGTTGCCAATTAGCAAGGTGTTAAAAGTGCTTCTCTGGATACAAATAGATACAAGCAGAACTAAAGCTTTGTTTATTTACGTTCAAATGTCCGGTATTAGTCCAAAAGCGCCCCGTTTTCATGTTTATAGAAAATTTAGAAGTAAAACAGGTTTAACCCATCTTTTCGATGAACTCAGCAAATAAAGTGCCATGTCATCATTCAACTCTTCCCACTAAGTTGGGAAAAAAACTAGAAATTGGGTATTAATTACTGTTCTCTGTAAGAAATACCGCTCTTTATGTGAATGCTGTATGGCCCATCTATTTATTCATTGAACATACTCTTTCCATCTGTCACTTTAGCACAAATGTTGCATTTCTATCTGTCACTACATGCTCAATCACTTCAGATTACCAGTGGTCTTTTACTCAGAGGCTACAAGGAGTCTCTCTCTCTCTCTCTCTCTCACACACACACACACACAGACAAACAAACACACACAATTCATTCATGCATCACATATGCAAACAAAACTGCGATTCAATTTTGTTATTAAAAATAACACACACACACCAAAACTTGCACTTGCTCCTACTTTCAGAATGGATAGACATGATGATGATTAATACTTTCGGATACATCAATGATACTTGTGAACAGAACAATTACGTCAGGATCAAAAATCCAATCAAAACATCAAGTAATAAACTATCTATTCTATGTTAGCTTATGTCTGTATTGTCAAGAAAGGCCTGGAACAGGAAGTTGGATTCTCATCTCAAGCAGCAGAATTAATTTCTGCTTTTGAAAATCAAAATGCACACGGTGCTAGAAAAGTTAGGGTAAGTTTTGTGAAGGGTTGCCCCATAAACAAACAAACTATTAAGCTGCGAAATTATTTCATTTCAATTTTAGACCAGTTATATTCATAAATATTACAGTACAATACAGAACGGCCTCAAATCTGGAATTGGTTCTCTGTGAAGTACTCATCTGTTCTGTACCCAGGCCTAAACTTTCATGATGATCAGCTGAGAGACACAGACAATGCTAATGTTTCATATATGTTGTTTGTTTACATACATTGACAATCAGCTTAAAGATATTTAGCATTTTGCTGCATCATGCTGAAAATGATTTGAAGCCTTTGTAACAACAACACCCAATGATGCTGTGTATGTGAGTGAACTACACCTGTAGTGGTCCCATTCGTTAACACATCCGTGGGGAAGTATGTTGCATGTCTGTGTTCATGGAACACAGACATATACATATACTTGCAACAGAGCTTACAACAGAAGAAGGAAAAGAAGAATATAAGGCGGGCTGTGTTCTAAACAGCCTCACTGCCTTTACTAATTTATGATGTTATTTTTAGGCTTGGCTACATTTTTGATGCTGTGTATTTGTCTAGTT
Organism: Brotula barbata; assembly: GCA_900303265.1. Classification (NCBI taxonomy): domain Eukaryota; kingdom Metazoa; phylum Chordata; class Actinopteri; order Ophidiiformes; family Ophidiidae; genus Brotula; species Brotula barbata. The sequence goes on along the minus strand of OMNV01020237.1, from coordinate 36,360 downwards.
TAATACTGAGTAAAAACTCAGGGTTTGACTGTCAACCTCTTAGCTGCATGTACGTGTCATTGCATACAAATACACACACATTCTGTATGTGTTCAGACATATACAAGCACTCAGAGATTACATGTGTAAGTCTCCAGGCAGTACGCGGTTCTGACCACAGAGATTTTGCCCCCCTGATGTAACTAAAGTACTTCAGCAGGCTTTATCATCAGCTTTGTGGTCAATTATAAAGAATAAATGCGAAGACTCTCAATCGGCGTCTGTAATTTCTACGTACAAAAGCAGTGTGTGTCTTAGCATAAAACCAGACAACACCGACACTACTTTTTTTGAACGTACTGTATTGGTGGTGACAGAAAATTAGAAGCAAATGACTTCTAAAAGAAAAAAAGAGCTTCCTCTTATTAAGTAAATCTGACTTATTACAATGCTGTGCTAAATCAGAAGGTAAAGACCATAATAGACCTTTAATGATCTCTAATGAGGTCTAAAAGGTTTGAGGTCATTTCTAATCTCCTTTTCTGTGTATACAGCACTTTCAGCCAGTTTGGCTTCAATCTTAAACTCCTTATTAAAGGGTTTTCCAACAACAGCAAAAATAGTTCTTTAAGCACTTTCAGTGCACTATCCCATCAGAGGCCATCCATCATTTTTGACTGGGATGCATAATAAACAGAGACCCATCTGCTGATTTTGTTTCCTGTATCTCCTTCTACCTATCAATGCCAATATAAGAAGGGATGTGAAAGGGGGTTCTGGGCCTTCAACTTGGATGAGGCACCAGTGTAAGTCAGTACTGTATGAATCCTACATACCATGGCTAGGTGTTGCGGCAATAGTTTTTACTTATATTTAGTTTGTGCAATTTTTTTCTTGTCTCAAAAATTATAAATACCTAGATTACGCAGATTATGCGAAATCAGTCAATAACGGTGTCAACTGAACATGGACGAAAGTTGAAATGGAGTGTACAAATTCTATTAGCTCATCCAAATGAGTGTGGTGTTTTTCATCTCTTAAGAAACTGTATGCTTATGATAATATAGTGAATCGGAGACTAAAGCAGAGGTATGTCCTCGCTATTAAATCTGAATTGAACGTATAATTTCATTTGCTCATCCTCAGTATGCATGCTCTTGTGTTTGCGAGTTTTCTCTGACATTTACCGCTCCCCTCAGCTGCAGATAAAAAAACAAAAATGATGGCCCCAATATTTCACCTTACCATTCTTATTTTCTATTCTATTCAATATTTTGACCACCTGTTTACATCTACTTTTAGACGTGACCCATATCTGATTAGCAAGCATACACAGGAGCTCTTCAAATTCACACTCAAAGTCTGCTGAAACATAGTTAAGTGCTGTAGTACTTAAATTTATATATATCTATATTGTACTTTGTTATTTTACATTGCTGTAGGAAACACGACAGGCCTATATGTACCGACGTCATGCAGATCGCCCAAGGTTTTGAGCACCAAAGCATTTTAAATGATGTGCAAATGGCAGTTACTTAAAATATCCCATCTATGTGGTGACATATGAGTCACATTGAATGATATCACAATCATGTCTGATTTATTTCTACATATGAATGTGGCCTAAATGTGATTTGAAAATAGATGCACTGTTTTTTAATGGTTATTTTGTCATACCAATGTGATCTGTGCGAGTGTGAGCTATAAATCAGAACAGAGCCTGTATCTGAGGGCGTAAATGTAGCCTAGGTGCTCTACGGCATAAGTGTATTTAGTTTGTCCATTCACATGATTATAGGCAGTTCAAGAAACGAGCCTATTTTATTTATTATATCAGCTTAAAGTACCTGCCACTATATTGAAATGCTGTTCAAACAGGGGACCACAGTACTGACAAAGTTTGTCGTTGGTAATCGTGTGTTAAAGGTTACCACAGCTGAGTTCGTTGCAAAGGATTTGCATGGTTGGAATTGTTTTCATAAGCAAATCTGTACCACATACAAATATGACGGAGAGCTGGCTCATAGTTTACTGGTTTAATGCAAAACTATTAATATATCTTTCCAGTGATGATGATCAAGTATTGAAACCATTACCAGGAACCTATTTGCATCCTTTATCTTTAATTAATTAGCCAATCAAAGTCAGTTGATAAGTACAGTGTCGTTGAACTGATGCACAAATATCCGGTAAATAAGACATGGAAATGGAGTGCTGCACAATGAATTGTGGGATACTGATGTCCTTGAAATCCAGCTGCATGCAAGCCTCGGACAGACCTTGTTGGCCCATTATAATATTTGTGTAGAAACACAGATAAGTAAGGACCATGTCCCTTAACTGAGACAGCTTTTGTCCAATAATTGAAAGCATCCATGTAAAGGACTGAGTTACTAAATGTTTGCATGTGTAAAAATAGTGTAAACTTGATATCTTCAGCAAAGAAATGTGCAAGCTGCCAACAGTGAGGATTGCGTCTTTCAAATGCGGAAGATTACATGTCCAGACATGAAGCCTGGTCCATTTAGTTTGTTTGACTTAATGGATATGCAATATAGGGCATTTCTAGTGTACAAAATATTGGTGTAGAAAATGCAATTGGGTTTATTTAGCACACACATTGTTAGTTACTAAGCCTGAGAGTAATGTTGATGATGATGATGATTGTGTCTGTACATAATACACATGAAGGGAAGGTGCTAATGGGATCTGCGTTGGGCACAAGTGGCTGCTGTTATTATGGTGAGGATGAGGGATAGGCACTATAAAATAATACGTAGAGAACAGGTTTTCCCCTCTCGTGTTGAAATTTTTTGCATGACCAAATAATTAAAAAAAATTCAGACATGTGGTCCATCCTGAAGTGCCATTTTGGAGCTCTTGGATGAACTGTGGACTGATTTGGAATTAGTCACAAGAAGGAGTCATGATGAAATTAGTTTTATCTCTGCATTTCCATGCGCCTTGGTTTTTTTCAAGTTACAAGGTGGCTTTTAGGTGACTCTGTTTTATAATTGATCCTTTGTAAATCCGTTGTTCAGCCAAAGGAAACAGAACATTCACAGCCACTGCAGCCTTGATTTGGATTAAACTTGACATTTCTCGTGTCTTCCTATTTGCTTTTTTAACTGGAGGTTTTCTTTTTCGTAGGTTGAACTTGTTCGTCTGTCCCCCATTGTTCCTTCCCTCTTCAGTCCCCGGCTGCTTTGCTGTGGGTTTTTCCAGTTCACTTGTAGTCCATTTGGATTGAGAGACCTCAATAAATTACAGTTTAACAGGAAAAAAAGTGTGTGTTTGTCTAATTGTGCGCCTACCTTGTTCTGCAATTGGCTCTGAGGAGTAACTCTAGTCACCCGCTCATCGCAGAAAGTGAGCTGTAATCAGCTGGTCATTGCTGATTAGAGGCATTTTGTCCTCCTCTTTTCATCCCCCCCAACTGTTTTATTTGCCAAGGTTTTATATTATGCCAATTTTATATCTAGCCATCTTCTCTTTGTGTCATCTGTTCTTCATGTTTTTCTTCTTGCAGATAATCTCCCATCTAGCGTTTTTTTTTTGGCAATATTAATTTTTATTGCAGTAGTTCATCAAAATGTTTATTTGCCTCTTCCACTTAACACCTGTTATTCCATCAGCTCAAATTTCATTTTTTGCTTGTGGTCATTCTGTTTTCTGTCCAAACTGTCCATGGTGACAACAATTAAAATGCGCAAAACCCATATTTTTTGACCCATTGTCATTTGCACAACTAGTCTTAGTTGATCACGTGCAAAATGTACACCAACCAGACGTGTAATCTGTCATAATCCACATTGTGATTCCATAGGTACTCATTAAGAATGACAGTAAAAGCTGAATCATGACTCAAGAAATGAAATCCTGAGGCTTATTGTAAACAAATAACAGAATTGTTTGACTTGCTTGAAGTGAAATGGCTCAATATGAGCTGTACATGACATATGTCATTGTAGTGCAAGTACAAATACATATGAGTAACACATATGCATACACTACATACTGTATACACAAACTCACCAGTGAGGGTTTCACATTGTCTGTGTCAACTGAATGTATTTGCCTGACCATTAGGGTTGAGGGATTTTGTGTGTGTGTGCATGTGTGTGTGTGTGTGTGTGTCAGTGTGTGTGTGTATGTGTGTGTGAGAGAGAGAGAGAGAGAGAGAGACTGCAATATGAGCTGCTAATTGGATTGTGTCCCTTCTCTGCTGGCCTTTTAGAAGTGAACAAACAATCTCTCTGTCAAGATGAGAGCAGAGAAGAAAAATGAATGAAAGGCATGAAAAATGGTGAGTTGATGGAAACTGAAGAGCTGAAGAGAAGAGAGGGACTGTCACAAAGAAAACACGGAGAGAGCATGAGACAACATCAGAGCCTGGGTAAGAAATCACACACATATACAGCATAAACACATACAAAACCTGGGTCAGATTTTATCAGAAAAGACATCTATTGTCTTGAAAGGTTTATTTCCGTACCCACATAACACATTCTCATACTTAGAGTCAATTTTTAATCAGATAGCTATGAGATGAACTGGGATTGGGCCTATAGGTAGAAGCCTTTGTTGTCACGGCAAGAAATTATGTGTTTTGTATTACTGTGCCAGAAACTCAGCATTTTTTTAATGATTTGGTGCAAGATAATGAGACAGAAAAAAATCCAAGTGCTGGCATGTTGACGTGTAAGGCACACACTGCTAAAACATCACAGCAATGATTGTCAAATACTGAAACACAATAAGACAATGAGGGCTTTGCAAATCGTTTCAAAGCCAAACATGTAACACTTTCTTCAAAACAAAAACTGTTCTTGTGATGCATTGTCCTTAATGAAATTAAAATTTCGGTTAAAAAAAAAACCAAAATGTGTGAGCAAACATGTGCCAAACATACACAGAACTGATCAGGTTTCCCACTTTCTACAAATAAGATAGAAACGTCCTTTTGAACAAATGTAGACCCAGAACATGGAGGTCACAAATTTAGTACACTTAGCTAAAGGAATTTGTCGCCATGAGATGTATATAAATCTTGTTCACTTCATGCAGATGATTATTTATTCCAGAACAATTGCTCAGCCTAGGTATCGAGGGTCGCGTACTGTTCGACATCGTAGCTACTAACACGGCTAAGTTAACACTGCTCCTTCTGCCCCAAATCCAATTTCCCTCTCCCTCCCTGTCCTACTCTATTTCTTTCATCCTACCTTTGTCTACAACATACAGTAAACCTATGATTAAATAACTGCAGTTACCCCTCGTTGTGTGGTCTGGAGCGCTTATGAACAAGTGCAGCAATTACAATCACAAACTGTTGACAACAAAGCTTAAATGTGATCAGGACACGATCCAGATACATGATACATGAAATAAGAAAGGGCAAAAGGGGTCAGTGTTTGGTTCAGAGTAAAACTGTTCGTCATCATCAGAAATAAGCAGTACAGTAAAGAACTAATGTCACAGCAAACCCACTAATGAACGGTTACAGTTCCAAATTAGGAGAACTGGATTCATGGGAATAACCTCAAACCTGTGATGACTTGTAACAGAAATGAAATGAAGAAAAAGTTGGTTTGCTCATGACTTTTTCTATTTTCCATTTTTAGTTTCTACTAGTTAGTAATAGAAACTTATTATTGAGTTATTGAAGTAGAATATACAGTATCCATACCGTAACCAACTTTCACCACTTTAGCATACATCACAAATGAACATCTCCAGTCTAGATAATTTACACTTATTAATTTGATATGATAGTGTTTTGTGGTAAATTTACAAAAAATATATAAAATTGTGTTTTCACTCTCAGATCATTTTAGAATAAGGATGTAAAATAAAAAAAATGTAGAAAAAGTGAAGGTGTCTGAATACTTTCCAAAGGCACTGTATTTTTCTGTGCATAACAGTATTTACCTGATATTATATTCATTATATCTCATGCTTAGCTTTTGTACCCGCTCAACGCAAACACCAAGAATCATTCTTGAACAATAATCCAACCAGGTGTGACACAGATTCTCCACACACACACACACCGGGTCACCCCACCCTCACCTTCTTGCATTTTTTTCGTATCACTCACGTTTCCCATTTGCCTCTCTGTTATCTCATGTGTTTTCTCCTTTTAGTGTGTTTTAGTATGCCTGTTAAGAAGTGGCTTTTTCGGAGGAGTGAAGCGGCTACATTATCTCAATACATTATTGATGCACACAGCACTTTCTCTAACACACACACGTAGACGCACGACTTCCTTGTGTAATAAAAACATATATACACTCAAACACGTTGCACTTTGCGCAAAGAAATACACGACTACGGTCAAGTAATTTCCAATTCCGCCGCATGCTGAGCTAATAGGAGTTAAGGACAACCATTCAATCTTTTAAAAGTAATAACAAGTGAGTCTGACAAATCATAACGAACGAGACAAAGAAAATAAACTGGGAAAAGGGGGAGTGGAGAGAAAATGATGACTGTCAGATGCGAGGTGGTGGTGGTGAGGCTGGGTGGGTGGCAAAAGAGTTCCCAGCATCTCTTTTCCCATGGCTTTGTATGGGCCTCATTAAATATGGATGGTGTTTGGAGCAGAGCAGAGGCAAGTGGGACTCCACAAACAGCAAAACGCAGCCAAGCAGGCCCATTCAGCTATATGGAGCCCTGCTGTCTTTGTGCCTCGTCTGTCTGTCTTCTACCACTCCTCTTTTGATTTACACCACTCTCGTCTCCCTTTGCTCCTTCCCCTCTTTTCCCTTTCCTGTCTGTCTGTCCATCACTAGCTCCTCCCGTCCGTTCTCGTGTTTCCCTTCTACTCATATTCTTTCTTCTACCTACAGTGTTTTTGCTTTCTCCTATATGATGCCATTCTCTCCTGCCATTTTTATCCCGCATATGCTTCCTCTCACTCCTTTTGTGTCTTTCTCTCCATCTCCATGGTAATTACAAATGCGTTTGATGCACATGTGAAAGGCCAGAACCCTTTTCATAGCTGTCCATTCCTTTCAGTTGAAAACCGTGTATTGCACAGAACACTCATTGATAGTATAATAGACAGTAATATTCCTGCACCTGCACTTTTATCTCCATCCATCTGCCTATTATCCATAAACTGGAGGGCTCCTGGTTTGAGTTCTCCTAACTGCATGTACAAGTGTGTCTGTGAGCAAGGCACCGAACCCTTAACTGTTGCCAATGTCCGGATCAGCACCTTCCTAGCGAGCAGCATCACCAAGGCTGTGTGAGTGGATGAATGAGAAGCTTTTTAAAGCTCTTTGTCTTGCTCAGGTCTAAATGTGCTATAATAAATGCAGTCCATTTATCATTTATCAGTCTCTCTGTCTCCATGCGTTTCTGTTTAATACAGGTTTGAGTTACTGGTATTTTATCTTCCCCTTGATTTGAGTGGAATTTTAAAAAGCTTTTTACTCCAGTACATTTATCTGAAGGCTGCGCTTACTTGTTACTTTGTAAATTCTTTTTTTACATTCGATGTAAAAAAAAGTCTTTTCTCAGTCAGAAATCCAATTTTTTTTCAACCCAGTGACTCAGTGCTCTTTATACATTTGATGACATGATGACCGTTTGTTTCCTCCTGTCTATTTAACTTAATTTTTTATTTCCACGTTTTTCCGCTCTTGCCTATACTTTCCCACCTTGTTCTTCCAACTGTCATTTAAAATATGATCCCCTGGATATTTGTGGTTTTTGTTGAAACTCAATTATTAGCAATAGTCACTTTTTTAAATAATTTGGCAGCTTGTGTTGACACTTGTGAGCTAAAACTGACTTGCTGTGTGTAATCAGTGACATGTTTTGATTGTGATTGTGAAGGACAATCTGGATTACACCATGGCACAATCTAATCCTTATTTACAATTGTGTGTTTGTCAACAGGAGCAGAAGAGACATCACCCTGGTCTTCATCAGCCCAATGATGGATGGAGAGAGAGCAAAGCAGAGTAACTGGCACCTTCATGGAGCCCTGATATACAGAGCAGACAGCAGGTGTGTGTGTGTGTGTGCCAGTGAATGTGTGTGTGTGTGCCAGTGAATGTGTATGTATGTAAATATGCATGTAAAACAGATTTTGTTTAGATATGGACACATAACGAAAATGACAAGATTAAAAAGATTAGACACAATGGGAGAATGAGAGACAACAAACACAGGGAAAGGCTTGTAATGAATGGGAGACTGAACGTGTCCATGTTGTAGATTTAATCTGTCTGCTACCCTACACAGAACTGTGAGGTTGAGATGAAGCTCAATCTAATCTGGCTCAGTCGGAGTGACGCACAAAGTCTCTGTCACAGCCTGCAGACACAAACTCTAATCCCATTTATGTTTGTGTGTGTGTGTGTCACCTTGGACCTTGCGCCTCGGTTCTAGTTCCCAAAGTTCTAATTAATGTAGCGTACACATGTCCGCATAGACTCATACACTGTTTTTCCTAACCTTAACACAACACAATCAGCAATATTTGGAATCAGCAAGTACAGCATGTCTATAATCAGTCAATCATATTGTATTTCTATACCATTTCTCTTCCTGTGGATTTCTAGAATCATTCAACCGAAAACAAAAACAGAGAATAGACAAACAAAGAGTACAGAAATGTGTAAAAAGACAATGGGCCGAGACTAATCAGACCATCAATAATCAGGAAATATAAAATAACTATTAAAGGGTAAAATATAGGAAGACATGATATAAATAGAAATACAATTAATACAACGCACAGCAGTGACATATTTGAGATTAAGAAGGGTCCAAACTTTTGACTGACTCTCGAGGTTTTGTTAATAAACGTCATGGTCCCAATGGTGCTTTTTGATTCATCACTGCAACAGTGAACACAAATTGAATTTAACTATTACCTATCTTCCTATTACCCTATAAACTAGCAGTGCCTGGGTTACTGGAGATACTGTGAACAAAATAAAGGCTTAAATTACTACATAATTATTGTTATGTACTGGCTTTATTATTATTATTTTGTGTTTCTCTGAATATTTTCAAAACGTTATGTTTCAGACAACAATGTCCAGAGTACAGATCATCTCAGAGGAAGAGCCAGCATGGTCATTCTTCTTCAATAATTTCAAGCCAATCTGATCAATTGTTTCAGAGTTATGCTCACAGACACACACACAGCAGTTTCAGATAGTGTTCCTCGCTCTGAAATCTTTTTAAACAATGTCAGAGTTAAACTAACACTCAGTTGTAATGTACAATGATTATTAGATTATTAGGATCTTAGACTTAATTGTCTAGTAATTGTCTGTGATCAGCCCACTCATACACTTTTTTCCAGTCAGTTTACAGTATGTACGTACTGTAATTCATAGCCCAGCATGCTGAATCTCTTATCCAAAATGACGAAAGGTCCCCTCATTATAGAAAACCAATAGCAAGGAGTGCAAGGTTGAAGAGTGGATGCACCGTGACTTTTCACAAGGAGTCTAAGGTTGGGAAATAATGAAATGTGAGAAGTCTCTTTTCAGGGATATGAGAAGGAAGTACAGTATAATCCTATAACTCTCAACTGCCTCAACTGTTATACCGCAAGAAGAAGCAGTCAACACTCTCTTCTTGAGCTCTTACATCTTAAATACTGCAAAGCTGATTAGATACTGCATCCCACCATAAAGCTCTAGTATACCACGTACTTCATCAGTACACTATTCAATTAAAACCACAGAGGAAGGGAAATGTGATTATAGTGTTTGAAGGCGCTGGATCCGTTTGCAGTATGAAGTTTTGCTCCCAGCGTTTGACATTTGAAATACTGACACTTGGTTATAATCATTCATTTATTACCCACTGTTAGAGCTTATGCTGTAATATAGCTTTCTGTATATGTGTGTGTGTGTGTGCGTGTTTGTGTGGTTTGCTCTTGAAGATCACCATCCTGTCTTATGAGGGCTCGTGGGTGTATTCTGACCCCAACAAACCTTAGTATGATCGTGGCTTGTGTCTGTGTAACCTGAGAAGCTGGAGACAAATGGGAAGCGTGAGATATGGAAGAGTGTAGTCAGGGGTGGATACGCAGATTAAATATAAGGGAGGGAGGGTGAGAGAAAGAAAGCTGGCATAAGTTAATGGAAGTGCAAAATGGTGAGAGAAAAGCAAGGAGGGGGGGAGGTATATGCAGACAGATGGATGGATAATGTGCTTTTGACTCAAGATCCCCAAGGAGATCTCTCAGTCGGGCTGTGTCACTCATTGCTGTGATCAGTAACACTCCTCTATAACTCTTATCACACATTTGTTTCTCTCTTTCTCTCCTCTATTGTCCCTCCATTCTTCAATCATGCTACTGTACCTGACGCACGTCTCCTTTCTATTCCTTCCTTATTTTTTTAAGATACCAAATCCCCCCTCACGTCTCCTCCTCGGCCTCCCCCTCCTCTTGTTTCCTCTAATGGATGGTGCTAATGTGTATCATCAACAATGTCCATCTGGGAAAGATTCCTTCCTGCAGCTGCTTACTGTGGGAGGACACTAGGGACACAAACAGACCCACTGATGTCATTCACTCATCCATTTATCCATCCATCCAAATTTGATCACAGATCTTTCATCTCTTCATTTATTCATCAGTCTTGGTCCAAGAGCAAATCTGCATCTTACAATTGAAGCTCTCAGCCATTCATTCATTTATTCATTCAATCACGAGGAAATAACAATCACAACCTGACCTGTACAGTCTCGTTGTATCCACTGCCCCTACATTATCACATTTGCGTTGAGTGTTTTCAGTTTTATACAAGGGGAGTGAATAAAATTCACACATGGATTAAAGTAATATCCATGGCAACCAGAGAGTTCTGAAGACTTGTATCTCATCTGATGCCATCGCAGGCTTCGAGTTGACCTCCTACATGCATTGTACTGTGATAAATGCATTTATGTGGAGTCATTTGTATATACATTGATGGAATAAATATGGATCTGTCACTCACTGAATATACAGGACTGATTGCTTGATTTACCAACGAGAGCAGGCATACCTGGTGAAGACATGCATCAGGATTGTTTATGCTCATTATAAGACAGTATTAAGATTTACTTCAGTTAATCACTTTTCAATTACGGTCATATTCAGTGTACAATCATTCAACATTTGACCCTTTCTTAGCAGCTAAGTGCAACCACAAAACAAGATCCACTAATAAGAAGTCAAATTGTAAACATTTATGGAATGTTAAGTCCAGAAATTTTGAAGCGCTCACAAAATAAGATGTGTGTGTGAGAGTGTGTGAGGAGAGACAGAACATTTGCACATGAAATAATGTAAATTTGTATTGTGTTTCTGTAGAGAGGGAAAATTGATCTTTGTTATATCCAGGAGAAATGGTCCTGGACAAATAAGAGATGTGATTTTGGATTCTGCTTTCCTCTGGGAATGGCTAAGCCTTGATGCCTTCTCTCTCACAAAATTGATCAACCATTAAACGAAACACTCGCTTATCATAATACTTTGCACAAGATTGTTTTAAGAAGTGCATCTTACTATGAATGAAAGTGAATATGATGTTATGTCAATTATTACCATTAAGTCATAAGCAGCCCCCCATGCATTAGCTTGCCTCAGGCACATGACCATTACAAACATCTCACCAGCCACCACAGCCTATCAAGCATTTATAATGACCACGTGCCTCAGAGCAAACACAGCTGGGAGCCATTTAAAGGAACCACCACATTTACAGAAAGAAATTATTGATAATTGGCAATTACCGAGGCCTCCACATGCAATAAATTGGCATGTGACATCATCGTTTGTCTCATCGCAGTGCGGGGTTTTATGTGTGATGTGCATGCATCCAGTAATACCCATAAATTATCCATTGATAACGTTGATTTGTTTGCTTAGTGGAAGGATTACACTAAGACTTAAAAGGATTTTGATTAAACTTTTGGGAACGATGGGGCACGGAATAACTCATTAAAGTTTGTTGTGATACGTTTCCTTACTCCCTGTTATCTATGTAGTCATCTGTCTAACGATTTAATCAAAAGTCAGCATAGGAAGACAAATTATTGAGACACCCTAGGTAGCTAGGGGTCATTAACTAATGCTTGTGTGAGCATAAGCAATAGCTAACTCAGCCGATTTGAAACAATTTCGACACACCAAGCTAGCATTACAAATACAACTGTGCAGTTAAAATGAACAAATCTCCCTATTACCATCTGTGGAAGTAATCTGAGTACATGACGATATTTGACCTTTGTCCCATGCCAGGTAAATGGAGGCACAGGACAGAAGCCGCTCCCCATCCCGTAAGACCAGCAGGGTGGAGCAAGTAGTGGGGCGATGGCTGAGACGATCTCGAGATTTAGGAAGCAGATCTCATTCTCTGAGCAGGTACAGCTCTCATCCAGACTGCTGTCACTTGTCTGCATCACTGTCTTTAAAGTTACTGTTCATTTGTCCATATATTCATTCCTTCTTTCACTTGCTCACTCATTCTGCATACCTATTTATACATTTGTATCCAAGAACACAAAAGGCACGGAATTTAGACATAAGCATAGCCATAAGTACACACATGCATGAACATGCAAACAAAGACACAAACACAAGCGGTTTCTCAGTATTCCATTTTTATTTAAATGTTGAGATTTTAAAGTTAGTCAGCTAAGGTGCCAGTATATATTTTATTTCTTGTTGACTGTAGGCAAGGAGAAGGAAACTCACAAAGAACTAAAAAATTTGAGATTTGTTTCTCATGAATTTATAATGCCAAGACTACACACGTTATGCGAGATCAATCAATAACAGCGCCAACTGAGCGTGAATGGAAGTTGAGATGAAGTGTATAAATGCCATCGCCCTATCGTGTGGTGTTTGCTCCTGAATCGATCATGTTGAGTGCAGCATCTCTTCACAGTCTTTTTGCTCATGATGATAGGGTGAACAAGTATTTCCTTATTAGTAAATCCCATTCCAAACTGGATTAGGTCATCAGCATGCACGCTCTTGTGTTGGCCAATTGTACCTGACTAACTAGTTTTGAGGCATTTCTGAGTTTATTCTTGTAGATTTTGTTTCACAGATTTTTTTTCTTACTAATTTGTGAGTTTATATCTATTTTTCTCAGTGACATACCCTTTCCCCTCAGCTGCAGCCAAAAAAATAAAATAAAAATGACCCTAATACATCATCCTATGAGATAACCCTAACCGACAACATTTTCATTTATTTATATATCTATTTAGCTCTTCTACTTACTGATAATATGCACTGTATCGATTGCTTTCTAATATGAATTTATGATGATGTAATGCACCAATAATCTGAATTGCCACATCAGGAGTCCAACATATGCTTGCTTACTGACAGCCTGCTCCTCTCCAGAGATAGGGTGGAGGTGGACCTAAAGACAGCAGAGGCTAGTCCTGATCAGAGGAATCACCACTTCCGTTTCCACGTTCAGATCCAACGGGACCCAACTCTCAACTCTCATGGCCTCACGCTCACATCCCAAACCCCAATCCTGGTGCAAGATGTCACACCAGGTAGGACAAGAGTTAATTTAAACATATCAGAGCAAAAACAGCAGAGTGGCACCTCGTCGATCGTGACCTGTAATTTTAAATGAGTGAGAAACATGGTATAAAGATACTCTCCAAGCAGAAGTCAAATTCATGGATGAGCAGCGAAAATTGCCAATGTTGCATGTAAATGTAAAATGTTAGTGTTGGTGGTGCTACATACAGTGGTGCCTTGGCCTTGCCAATCCCAAAAAAATGGAGACATTTTCTTAGCATGCCTGAGAGAAGACCAGCTTGTGGGACTGAACTCAGGGCACCAGGTAAATAATACTAGTGGGGCAGTGCTTTGTCAGTGGCAGAGCATCATCAACAATACACCAGTGCAGCACCCCCTCATGGTCAAAATGTAACACTTACAGACAACCCAGTAAACATTAAAATCTTTTCTGCTTCATGGGGTGTTTGGAGATATGTATACAGTTTCTGTATATATTTATATACTACTTTAATTCTATTCCCACTACACTGCAGGGCATTGCTATTGTAGTGCAGTATGGAGTATGTACAATACATAGTTCATACAAGTATCTTTTTCTTTTCACCTGTTATTCTTCACCCCAATGTAAGATTTAAAAAAGTGTTGCATGAACCCCCACCCACAAAAACATGTACGTTAGATTAATCACTCCTGCCGTTGTCCCTGACCAAGGTGGAAGATCTGGAGTTGGTCCCCGGGCGCTGTTGTGTGTACGTTTGCATGTGCATGTGTTGGCTGCCCACTGCTCCAATTGAGGATGGGTAAAAGTGCAGAGAATTAATTTCCCTACAGGGATCAATAAAGTATCCTTCTTGTTCTTCTTCCTATAATATTGTCTCATCATTTTGTTAGGGAAGGGCCAGAGATGCTTTTTTGCCCTTTAAACATTTATTGAATCATTGAATTTATGGGAAAATTGGCTCATATATAGTATAATTATTACAAAAAGAGAGGCAACATACAAAGGTGTGTACACAACAATTTTCTGTTTTACTTAAAGCAATGAATGTATCCAAAATAATGAACAGGGTAGTGGTACTAAAGTTGGTTCCAGCTCAGTAATATTGATTTGCGCTCTGCTGTGCACATTTCATATAAATCATACAGATCAAACCCTCTCTCTGGTCAATAATAGTAATCTATGGGGCAACATGGTGGCTTAGTGGTTAGTCATCTAGTGGCATAGTGGTCAGCAAGATGGGTCATGGGTTTTAGTCGCATGGGTTTCATCTGGGTGCTCCCGTTTCCGCCAACCATAAAAACGTGTGTTTGGCTAATCACTCCCACCATTGTCCTTGATCAACAAACTAGGAGGTAGAGCTGGAGTTGGTCTCCGGGCACAGGTGTGTGTATTTGCATGTGCATGTTAGTGCTGCGACTGCTCCTTATAGGAGTGGGCAGTAGGATGGGTTTAACGAGCAAAATGGAGATGTATTGAATTGACTAAAATAGGTTGTGCTTTCAGTGCTAATAAAGAGCCAGATGAATAATGTTTTTCTCTGAGGGAATTCTAATAGTATTTATTCAAATTAATGGAGTAATAATGAAAGAAAATATATTGTGCTAATTTTGTTAACAGTTGTCTATTAAATAGTTTTTGTACTATAACTTAATTTTTTCCCCAAAAAATATTAAAAATGCCATAATTGAGAAGCAGGTGTTCTTCTATTTTTTAACGTCTTACAGAAGAAAACTACAAAAGAAATGTAACTGAATGACAATATGACGGGCGAATGCACATGAACGTGAGAGTAATTATTTATTGGAAATAATAAACTGTTCACAGCTTGGCAGGTTTATCACTTACTCTCTCTCTCTTCTCCTCTCCTCATACTTATGGTCCTATGTCTGAATTGGCTCAAGTAAACTATACTTTCATTATTACATATATTTACCCCAAACATTGTATTGATCGTGCAGTAGAAAGACTGAGTTTACCAGAGAAAAGCAGAGATTACTGTACCAGCAGAAAAGAAAAGAGTGAAGGTTAGAGTTAGTTGGCATTAAATAATGAGCTTATTGAAAATACAAGAATGTCACCATACCTATTAAAATTATATCCTAAAAATGCATTTGTATGGTAGCTTCAGCTGTGATTCCTTCCTGTCTGTGCTCCAGTGTCTTTAAACCTACTTTTGGTAATGACACTGACAAGGTATCCATGGCTGTCCTGTAAAAAGGATTATAGAATTATAGAAAGCACTGTAACTACAATTTCAGATAGAGCAATGCTCTATGTAACGTCATGTGCATTGCAGTACAGATTGTTTTCACTCCAGTCAAACATGTACCCTGACCCCTGTGTTCTTTGCTCTGTTGCAACTATCCAGCCAGGCTGCAGAGCCACGACAATCTGATCCGAATTCCCTTGAGATCCCACGGGCCAATTACTTCACTTTCTCCTGTCTGGCTCAAGTCTGCCCTGTCACCATCTGCTTCTTCACACACACACACACACACACAGAGTTGCCAGTGTCTCCAATGGCCCTGCTAGTCCTTCCCTTGGCTCAATTTCTCTCTCTCTTTTATGGATGGATAACACAGCAACCTCTCTCTCTCTTTTACTGGCAGACACAGTTTCATCTTGACAGTGAAATATGGATCCAAGAGGAAATTTTAGACCAGTCACTCTCACTTTTAGTTGGAACTTCTTTCTTTTCTTCTCTCTATTTTCATTTTTTTCACTTTTATCATATCCCAATGCAGCATTATGAAACATGTGACCACAGGACCACGGTAGTCTTTGAGTAGTCTCACACTTTTTGTCACATTCTTCTCACAATTGAAGTATGATAATGAACTGGATTCTAGTGAGTGTTCTATAAAATTGATAAATGTGAATGTCAATGAAAATTTTCAGGCCCAAGTATATATGGCTCAAACCTTAATTTGGTTGTGCTAGTCTTAGTGTTTCACAGAAACATATTTTCAAGTCTAACCCTCAACCTTAAACATGACCATTTTAACCACTGAATTTATTTAATATGACCACAGTTCTTTGATCATCTTAGCTGTAACCAATCCCTTATCTATACTGCCTTTCCTTAGATTAGTAACTAGGCTGCCCCTAACATCCTAATAAATTATAGGTCATCGATGAATCCACTTCTTTCCACCAAGTGAATCACCCTCAACTGGATGATTGTGTTATGTTGGGGACAGTAACAGCAGACAGTCAACTTTGGCTGTTGTTGGCTAGTGATCATCTACAAACTGGCATAATGTGTGTTCATAACAGTGTTCTTCTACTTTGTGACAGACCACAGACCAGTGATCACTCACAAAGTGACTGAGTGTTGGGGTATGTTTTGGGTGTGACTGTTGATGATGATCTGAAATCGGTTGAATCGTGGTAGGGGGTTGGCTGCGACATGAAAAAACACATCTGTCTGCTGCGAGACAGTTGGGTTTGAACAGCTTTGTGTGCATCTGTGAGAAATGAAAGTGGATCGGTGTAATACATGATACTCCCTGTCATCAGCTCCAGTTGGGTTGTGAATGTCAGTCCATTGAACGTCAGCAGGCGTAACAACACAATCACATCTTGTGTGTCCAGGTGGTCCTGCAGAGGGTCGGCTCATCCCTGGCGACCAGCTTGTGAAGATCAATAACGTTGCTGCCGATGACCTGACCCCAGAACAAGCTGCTGAAATAATCAGGTCCACATACACAAGCGCACACACTCGCAGTGATTTAAACACAACAGAAAGTAGTGTGTAATGCCAGCTTTTCTTTCCTGTCCAGGGAATGTCAAGAGACGCTAACAGTGACAGTACTCCGAACAATGCTGGTGAGTCCACTCTGCTAAAATACACACTCTCACAAACACACACACACACACTGGTTGAAATGCATTTTTTTTTGATAAATGTTCCCGTTCAAGCAGCACAAGTGTTTTTGTGCTTTTCATTTATTTGTGGACTCATGCATCTATACTCATAGGAATCTAGAAAGCAGCCCATTCAGTTTGTCAATGTGGCTTGGGGTCAAACAGGATACCAACCATCTTGTCACGGAGGTCCCGCTGCTCCCGCTACTATATCACAGTTAATGGTGACAACATGTTACACTCGCTGAAACTCCCATAGATGTCTGTCCCTCTGCGTACACACTCCAGCACGATCTTTCAATCTATGTGTGCATGTGTATGAGTGTGTGTGAGGGAGAGAGGGGGTCAATGCACAGGGTTGTACAAATCAATTTGTCCATAGAGTTGATGTATTTGTGCTGAGCTGGAGCATAAATAAGTGGCAGTTCCTCTGTGACTCTCATCAAGAGCTCTGCTGATGGAAGCACCTACGCCATCTGAGTCGTGGCTCACTAATAAGAGTCATCCAGTTCCTTCAAGAAATCTTAAAGCTTTAAGCAATTAGCAGCACTTCCCAGAAACAATTCAAAGATTGTTCACCACCCTTAAGACATTTCTCTGCTAGGGATCACACACAGTTCAATCAGGTTGTACCATAGGAACCTTCTCCTGGGGTATCAGTCTATCAGGTAGATTCTGATAGATGCTGTGCTTAAGATGAAAATTAAGGCTTAATGGAGATTCCATCTGGTCAACTGTGTCTTATTGGCAGTTGCTGAATACTTTGCAATTACTAATGCACTTAATGTATTGCATCAAATTATGTTTTAAAGTGGATGCGTATAGCTCTGTATTATAATACGCAGCTCCTTCCTGTTTATTTCTTCTACATTTCTATAATATCAGAAGATATCTTAGTAACAAAAACGGTGGTTGTGATTTTTTAACATTTTACAGTGCACAGTTTAAGTGTGCTCTACTCAAAACTGGCATTTGAAGATGTCCAATTTCGAGTAATGTTCACCCTCATTGCCCCAAGATTATCTGTCGAACAGATTTAGACATTTCTATTCACATGGGTCATGATGCAAGATATATCATGTTATTGTAATAAACAAATTTATTTACATTTGTAAAACATTTACACAGATGGTATCATTACTCGGTTACATAACAAAATATGGATACAGTGTAACATTAACACAAATATGCCAGTTTGTTGGAGGTTAACGCTGTTGCCTCACAGCAAGAAGGTTGCCAGTTCAAATCCCAGGGTCGACCTCCACACCTTTCTGTGTGGAGTTTGCGTGTTCCTGTGTCTGTGTGGGTTTTCTCCTGGTTATCTGGTTCTGTGTGTTAGGCTAATCACTGCCATCGCCCCTTGATCAAGGCACTAGGTGGAAGAATTGGCGTCATTATCAGTCAGTGCATTAGATATAACTTGGAGCTAACCCTTATGAGCGATTACTCAAATTTGATGCAACCACTCTGAATTTAGTAGCAAATAATGCAGGTTTAGGAGATTTATGTTGAGATTCCCTATACTGCACTTATGCGCACTCCCTAGCCTTTTGGTTGTAAATTGTAGCATTTTTCTAAAGTGTCGTGAAGTGGATAATTTCCGATTGTATCATGTAACATGATAGTTTAGCTGATATGAAACCCCATATAAGAAATATCATTTTTCACTGGTTTCATTATATTTCAGCCTGGAGTGATATTAATTGGTTTTGCAATAATAAAGCTTGTTTTGTCAACTAGCAATAGCAGTTTAAAGCAACTGGACTGTAAATATGAAGTTGTTTTGTTACTCGTCCAATGTAAGGCTCTTAACAGTCATATGGCAGCATAGCCACACAGTTTTGACAAGGAGTCACCTGACCCAAGGTTAAGATTATTTAATTTGTCCTGTAAGTCAAAGCTCCTCCAGATATTTGTCCTTTTCCTTTTTCCATACAAACAGTTTTATATTTGACTGAACAGATGAACACAAACAAAATGATGGAAATCCTGTGACTCCTGTGACACTTTATATTTATTTACCTGTACTCTTCTCAGGGCCCAAAATCATCATTCATCACACCAGAAAAGAGGGCCAAGCTCAAGTCCAACCCAGTAAAAGTTCACTTTACCGAGGAAGTGGAAGTCAGTGGACACTCCCAGGTGAGTTCGAGCTATCCTGTTATGTTTTCCATAATGGGTCAAATTAAATAAATAATTAAGTGTGGCAACAACCTTAACGGTACCTCCAATGCATGTTCACAAATCACTTTCAATGTTTCAGATTAATGAACTAGAAATGTGTTAGTCATGGTTTACTGCTGACATGGAATACCTGGCATCCATTTTGTTGCCCTTCATAGAAAATTTAATTTGAAACCATCTTGGTTTTCCTGTTGTGAGTTGTTAATGAACCTCACAAATTCATTGTTCTGTATATTGTAAGAGTAGTTCATCAAACAGTTCAACTTTACAAATGGCTTGTGTCACATTAATTCTCACACTTTCAGTTGGAGCTTTTCCTCATTTTTGGTTAACCATGTTTTTGATATCTGAGAAGTAGTGACACAGAATTTTCATTCTGCAGCTTGGTTTAAATTTAGATATTTTGCCAAGAGTGGCCTTTAGAAATGACCAAGTGTTATAATTTACAATGGCTCAGCGTTCTCCGTAATATGCATATGCAGCTTGCCTTCTGAAAGCTCGGGTGGGTGAGAATTCACATCCTGCCAACGGATGTTAAAGCAGCTGGATTAGGAAAACCACTGAGGTTGGAGTGCCCATTACCAATCAGACAAAGCACCGATCAATATCTGCCTCATCCCAAGTCCTAATGTCTGTGATTACAGGGCAGTAAGCACAAGATTAGAGGATTAGGCAGGTTGCAGATGAGAGAACAGAGGATGGGTTGCTTATTGTCCATCCTTACAAGATATGAGGGGTTGTCTAAAATTTGAACTTCAAAGCATACTAGTATCAACACAGCAAAACACTCTAAAACCATGAGAGAAAAGGGGTGATGTAAGGCAAGATGACTCATTAAAGTGAAAAAAGAGACGGGCGGCTAGTCAGATGAGAATAGACAGTACAGGAAGCCAAGACATTCACTGAGATCTGAGAGGGTTGATTTCTTGTTCTACCTTCCTCCTTCCTCCCATATTTCTTTGCAAGCCTGTTCCTTTTATGAACCTGGAGACGTTTTGATGGGAATATTTTAATCTGAGACTTCCCTTGACCCCTTGTGTGTGTTGTGGTTACCAGGGCAACTCCCTCCTGTTCCTGCCTAATGTTCTCAAGGTGTATCTGGAGAATGGGCAGACCAAGGCCTTCAAATTTGACCACGACACAACAGTCAAGGTATCCATTTACCACTTTCTTTGTCTACTGTAATGTATACAGTGTACATATATTGGTAAGTAAATTGGTTTTGCCTCCGTTACAGTGGCGACAACTAGTTGTGACCTGGCCCAGTAGAAATTGGAAATCATCCTGTCCCGTCGATTGTTTAGGCCACAATAAAACAACCAAATCCTCGAGCCTTATTAAAAAGTTTGATTTACCCGTTTATAGACAGAGCAAGAGACGTGCATTCAGTAATAAAATGTTTATTAAATTTGCTGTAGGAAAGGGGAAAAGGCTGCAAAGAAAATAAGAGAACCAGTTCATCACCCAACAATTAATTATAGTATTTAAGTAGAGATAAAATGTTGCGCTGGATTGACAGATTGTACTCACAACATAATATATAATAATTAGGTATTATAGAGCAGGCAATAATTTGGAAAGGGCATCACTATGGGGCCACACTGAAACAAGGGCACCTACTGAAGGGGGATGCCACAACCCAACACCATCACTCTACATGTGCATAATACACAGAAGTACACAGCAAATCCAAGAGATGCTAAAGATCACCAACTGCAAACTTAAGCACTTAGCACGGAAAGCGCCACATGTAGTGAACACACATTAGGACCCAGTCTAGTTCCTACTGCATGACACCGCTGCTCAAAAGAAGATACAAATGGTTGGTTCGTGGGCAAGCATATATGTAACAATAAAACAATCATTGAAGAGTATATAAGAGCCAACAGTAAAACGGGAATTGGTTAAGCAGACAACATAATGCATGGTTTACAATATTTGGATAAAAATCTCAATGAAAAAAATACAATATGTCAGATGCGACAAATGAGATCCGGCAAAACAGCAAAGTATGAAACTGTAAATGAACAAATTACAGCAACAGCTAATTTTCAATGTTAGACTGGCATTACCTGCATCAACTGTGTTGCAGAGAAGGAGAGGATCTCTACACGCCAAACGTCAGGCTCAAACAGAGGGAGGCTGACTAACACAGCAGTCCTTATGAAGAGAATTACTGCCAATCAGTTCCAATGGCCCGCCCACTAAAGGCACTGCCCTCTACGGAAGTGTGGCCACCCTTACATAGTCCTTGTGCTTATATTTGTGGACACAGAAGCATCAAATCCAAAGCAACCAATCAACTATTTTTGGTAAACAAGGTTGACACACATTTTAATTGGAGTAAGATATCTGACAGACTCTGACAGATACCCCTCACACTCCAATTTTATAGCGCTTCCTGTATATTTGGTTCAGATTTAAAAATACTTGCATTCTTTTACCTTAATTGTGGGACAGACAAAAATCTGAGTTTACAGTGCAATTATAGTCATTCCATATCTGAATTGACCAAATATTCCTCAGGGCCCGGTTAAAATTAGGATAATGGACTTTACCTTAATTGCACACACATTGTGTGGGAATGAGTGTATAGTCTCCATTTTTTTAGATAATATGATGGATGAGTATTATCAGTATTACATCTGTTTCTACATGTTCAGTTTTTCAGTACCCTACATTAACTGACTCATCAAATGCACTCAGACAAAATCTAATTTTCTTTGTGCATCAGGACATTGTGATGACATTGAAAGAAAAGCTTTCTCTGAGCCGTATTGAACACTTCTCCTTGGTGTTGGAGCAGCAGCACAGCATTACCAAACTACTGCTGCTACACGATGTGGAAAGGATACAGGAGGTATACTACACACACAACAACATACACAATGACACACAATTTTAACTGTTTTCTCAACGGTTCTTATGAACCAGAATCTCTTACAAGTTAAAAGGAGGATTGCTTTTATCTCTGCAAATTAAGGTTTCATGACTTAGCTTATTTCCCTTTTCTTTGTGTGGATCCAGGTAGTCCAGAAAAAAGAGGTCCATGACTACAGGTGTTTATTCCGGGTCTGTTTCATGCCTAAAGAACCAAAGGACCTACTTTTGGAGGACTCTATTGCCTTCGAGTACCTCTACCTACAGGTTATTGAACCTCGGAGCCACAGATAAACATCTGGCTATAATAATTTGTGGAATGCAGACATAGACACTTTTCAGGACTGCTAACATTCTGGTACAACTATCAATGAAATAAATGGGAACCAATAGCTGCCTGTATGGTAGCAAAATACATGCATCATGCTGATAAGTAGTAAAGAGGGATTTACTTTCTTCTTCTTCTTATTATTATCATTATTTTTATTATTATTTTAACATTTTACTTTTTTTTAACTGTGTGAATGTCAGGGAGTGAATGATGTGCTGCAGGAGCGCTTTGCAGTTGAGATGCGGTGTAACTCTGCCCTAAGACTAGCTGCCCTTCACATCCAGGAGAGGCTAGCATGTTGTGGACAGTCACCAAAGACAAACCTGAAGACAATCACGTGAGACATACAGACATCGCAAATACTCTCCATTACATGTAACTATAGGTAGTAACCAAATAATTACTTCTTGACTAGATGTTAGTGAAGCCACAATGGCTTGTACAATATAAATAGTCAGTGCCAGCCAGTGACCAAGACTAAGTTTTGATGAAACTAAGTCGGAGTTGTGTACATTGATTTAATGAAAATAAGACTTAAAAAGATGTGTTGTTGTCCCTTATTGGACAGAACTAAAATAAATGGATCTAAAAATAATAATATTAATGATACCATAATAATAATTCTTGCTTTGTTGCACTCAGCCCGGTCCTGCAATAAAGACACAGAACATCAAATAATCTTACATGCAATCTCACAGGAAAGTTGGTCAAAATGTAAAATGTTTGAATGAGCATCAGTTGCATTTTTCAGCTTTCTTATATGCAATATTGTGCTTTTCCAGCAAGACTTGGGGCATAGAGAACTTTGTGTCATCCACGTTGCTGAGGAACATGCGAGAAAAGGACCTGAGGAAGGCCATCGGCTATCATATGAAGAAGAGCCAATCACAGCATGATCCCAAGCAAAAGAGCATTTCAGTCAACCAGGCACGGATATACTATCTGGAGGAGCTAAGTGACCTGAAGTCATTTGGAGGAAAGTCCTTCAGTGCCACCATGATGGTGAAGTTGTATATTTACACAGTTTTTTGTTACTGCCGCTAAGGAGACAAAGAAATTAAGATTTGGATTGATTTTCTTCCTATTCTCTCTTGTTCTCCACTGCTCCCCACCCTTCAGCTCCAGGACAGGGAGTCAATGGTCACACTGTTGGTGGGAGCTCGCTACGGGGTGAGCCAGGTGGTCAACCACAAGCTGAGTATCCTGACTACCCTCACAGAGTTTTCCAGCATTACACGCATTGAGCTGCTACCTGAATCAGACCGGGTCAGCCTGGTGAAAATATACCTGCAGGACATCAAGGTAAAACACATACATGCATACATCACTTCATTGAGTCATACCCATTATTAACTCCCATTGTTTTTTTATATCTTGTTCAAAATTCCGCAGGAATACTCAGGGAGAATTTTTTGTATGCAATTTCATTCTTAGCCCATTAAGCAGATGAAATTGCATACAAAAATGATCTTTAGCAAGCGGATATCACTAATGGGATGTGATTCTTTTGCTGCTTGATTCTGGAGTTTATTGTTGATAGTTTGCCACTGACTGCTGTGGAATGGTATGAAGTGGCAAACTGACTGTTCTGTTTGTTCATTTTGCATTTTATGGTGTTATTATTTCTTTCATAATACAAAATTAATTTGAGTACCCCCCCCCACAACTGACGCCCTTAAGTCCATTTTGTGCTACCCCAAACACTGTACACACAAAAAGTCAACGTATGACTACTAATAATATAATAACAATGACATAACAATCAGCATCGTTAAAATAAAGAAATGCAAGTAATGAAAACCACGCTAATGTAAACTCCTACAAAGGTGGATTGTACTGGGCTTCAATATAAACTCCCCCCATGTCCTTTCACTGTTAAATCATTTGTGTTTGGCATATGTTGTAATGATTGCGGTGCGGCTTAGCGATCGAAGGGTTGCCGGTTCAAAATTGCTCCTGGCAAGCAAGTGGGCCTTGCATGGTTACCTCGGCTGTCAGTGTGTGAATGGATGAATGTGAGGCAAACCATTGTAAAGCGCTTTGGAAAAAAGCACTATAGAAATGCTGTCCATTTACCATTTTCTGTTGCCCTGTGCATTGTAAAGATTGGGCACAGCTGTCTGGAATATTTGAAATGAGCACTTGTTTCACACTGTTAATATGTAAATTTGCCAATTTCCATATCATCTTGCTGAATACCAGAGTTTGTACCGCTGACAAATAGTGCAAAATGGGATTTTGATCATCTAGGTTGTAATGGCTATTAATTAGGTATTAACTCCCTACATTGTCTTGTGAATTTGAACACTACCAATAATGAGACAGGACAGCATGGACTTTTGGATATACAATGATAATACATTAACTGCTTTTCCACTACTTACTCCACTTACTTAGACTCCTGTCTTTTCATGCTTTTCTTTCCTCATGTCATGTCATCACATCTAATCTCATCTCATCACATGATAACCAAGCCCATCACATTACTACTGGAGTCAGCAGCTGCCAAGGATATGTCCTGTCTAATAGGGGGATATTGCCGTGTGTTTGTTGACCCCCATGTCAACATCTTTCCCTGGACAGATGACTCCAAGAAGCACAGAGTCTCTGCTGAGGAAGGTACAGAGAGAGAACACATCCAGGGGACAGTGCACAACCACTGATAAGATGGACACAAATTCACACACCAGTAGACTCTCAACCTGACCCAATCTACATACAGCAAAGAAATCTTTTGGCATTTGTTTGTCAGTTAAAAGGGCTACTGATTTGAAAAATAGATGTAACTCATTTGTATGCACTGTGTCCATGTTCACAGGTTATGTGTCACGGTGTGGCAGTGATTCAGACAATTCCTCAGACCTGGACATGGAAAAACTGGTCTCTGTGCGTCATGATGACAAATCCTCCTCCTGTGGCAGATTCTCATCAGACCCTCAGAGAAGAAAAAAGAAAGACAGAGATAGGGGCAGAAGCAGAGATGGAAAAGAAAAAGCAGATACGCTTCTGGGGGATAAAAGAGAAAGGGAAGAAAAAGATGCAGACACTGAAAAGAATAAGTCTCTGGCAGATGAGAATAGGGAAGACAAGGACCAAGACACAGAGCACAATCAGGAGGTAGAAACGGTGAGTGACAGGCAAATACACATTGAGACAGCAGAATCAGGTGAACAACAAAATAATACCGAACAAGAAAGCAAGATAGGAGATGGAGGAGAGTTGCAAATTGCAGAGGAGCATCCATCTGTATCAGAAGCATCTGATTCGTGTCATACAGATTCCCGCGTCCTCACCAGCCCCTCCAGTGACTCTCTAGATGCCCTGGAGGAAGACGACCTAGTTTCCTGTTCATCATCAACGACCCATCCTCGCCTGGACACATTACAAACTCACACCTATACCCGCTCCCGTCTTGAGCTCTATCCTTATGCCCATAGACCAACTCAGCCCCATCTCCTAGCTCCACCACCTGCTCACTCCCATCCCCTAATCCTCCTCACAGCTCATGACGAGCATGGAGACGGACAAGGCAGCGTGGAGGGAGAAGAGGGCTGCAGGAGGTCAGGGGATGGAGCTGATCCCCCACTCCTCACTCCTGTCTCCACTTCTGCAAGCCTTGACCACATGCAAAAATCTTCCGGCAGCCCTTATTCTGAGGACAGTGCCCTGTGTTTTTCTGAGCTCTCTCGTCTTGTCGAATACCTGCCGAGCCCTCCAGAGGCCAGCGAAGATGAGGAAAGTGAAGAGGAGGAGCTGAGGAGGAGGAGGATGAAGTTGTTGAAGGGAATGGAGGAGTTTGTAAGAAGAACGGGTGAAGGTGCAACTGGGGAGGTTAGATTTACGGAGCATTCACGATCCCCATCCCCTTTGTCCCCCACCTCCCACATGGAATTTGTTTTCAACTTTAATGAAAGTGACGCACGCTGTTACTACAAACTCTGCTCCAACATCACCCCTGATAGTGCTCGCAGCCTTCCCTGTCCTGAGCAAGACAAAAGAGGGGAAGCAGAAGAGGAACAGAAGGTAGGGAGAGATCAGACCACTGCTGCTGGCCCGCAGGAAATCCCCATTCTTCTGCCACCACCGGGTTTTGGGGACAGCAGCTCTGATGAGGAATTCTACGATGCCAGAGATCGCTTCACTTCACCTGAAGACCCAACCTCAGGGGCCGTGCCTAGAGGTGATTTTATTTTCAAGCTATCAATTATTCTACCGTGCCTTTTGGTCAGCTATAAGACTGACCTGAAAAATATTGCAGCAGGCCAGAATTGTGACCATGTCTATCAATGTATTATGAGACAACTGGAAACAAGGACAGCACTACAGTGTTTTCCTGTTAAAAGTTCACGTGTGGTTAAATGGAAAGTGCTTACTGCGGTGGTTTGTGTTGCCAGATAATGACAGAGAGCATGCACCAATGCTTAACCATCACTCCTTTACACTAATTTACTGCCATCAGACTAGCAGTAGTTTCATCGCATCCATCACCATTTATGTCCTGAATTATTTTATGCTTGATCATCTATCATTATTTTGTAGAGAGAATGCATGAAATGAAATCACTGCAAAACAAAGATGAAAAACAGTTTGATTGCAAAACTTTGACACACTTTTCACCTGAGAGTTGCACGTTTCTCATCTCTATGTAATGTGTCAAGGACCTATAAAGTGCTTTATTTAGAATAATTTCATCTTAAGCTTAGTTGGTTGGCTGAAACTTTTCTTTTTCTTTTTTATATCTTACAGAGTTTTGCAGACGGATGAAACTGGACTTAAGAAGCACACACAGCCTCACTGATCTTAGACTCTCTGTGGCAGATGTAGATGGGACAGCAGAAGCTGACAAAGACAGAGAAGAAGAGGCAGGGGGAGGGAGAGAAACGTTGTTCCAGCTCAGAAAACGATCCCGTAAGAGACGTTCCTACATGGAGACCGATTATACGTCCACAGTGTCATACCCAGAACCAGATCTTAAATCAAAGCAGGACTGGGTCTCAAATAGACTTCGGAAGAACCTCTCGACACAAAATAATGATGTTCATTTGTTGAGTTCAGAGCCAGAACCTTCAGAGCAAACAGAGAATCCCTGTCCAACTGTTTCCTCCCTGACACACTCTGAGGGGGAACCGGCCCAACTTGAGTCAAAACCCATCCTGTCCAAACAACGTGGACCTGGATCGCTATGTAGTTTTGGGTCACAGAGCCAAACTAGAGAATCACCTGTCTCCGGCAGAAGCAAGAAGCAAGAGATGGAGATGGAACCTGACTCTATGGAATCTAAATCGGTCACGGATCTCGTGAAGGTGATTCCTACCACTATCACAGTTGTTCGGTGCCGGGTGGATCCAGATGGGAAGGAAAGTCCTTATCAAAGGGGTGATGGAAAGGAGGAGAGTTTAGGAGAGGAGATGGTCAAGGGGGAAAGTGAAGGAGAAAAGCAGGAGCCCATAGGTGTGTCTGGGTGTGGGCCATTCACTAGTCACATGTTTTTACCAGAGGTTATTGAACAACAAGCAAAGACGGAGGAACGGGGACAAGACCAAGGGGAGGGAGTGAAAGGTCACTCTTCCAGGGATGACTCTTCCACTCTACCAGTCATGAGTGCAGAAAAAGAGACAGAATCCAACACCGTGCCTACATGTTTGAAAGATGTCACTGAAAGTTATAGTAATGGCCTTCTGTGTACCCCGGAGCAAAATTTACCTGAAGAGGTGCCTATGCTTGAAAATGTGAACGATGATTTAAGTGCTCTGTCACACTCACCACCACCTCCTCCACCTTCATCTCCTCTACCTCCACTGCCAATTCTTCAAAGATCACACAGTGACTGTCATGTCAGGGAGGACAGCAAAAACATGGGGACCACAACCAAAATGTTCTCCTCTAATCCAGAGGAAAGTAGCCAATCCCACAGTCCAGAGATGCCAATTAATACACACAATGACATCAACGAGCCCCACGTAGAAGCCACTGCCAGTGTTTCAGAGGATGAAGGCATCGGTATTGTGAATTCTGCCTTGTTGGCGAGTGATGAAGTTACTGAGGGCACTAATTCGGACAATGTTTTTGACGATGATGAAGCGGGCAGTTCCTTAAACTGTAGTTTTAGTGATAAGAACCCTGAAGACAGAGATTCTCAGAGTGTTGTTAGAAATACCACCAGTGATAATTTACCCACCGCAGGTGAAGTTGAGTCCCAAATGAGCATCACCGCAAACGCCAGGTCAAATTCCTATGCCGGAACTCCTTTTAGTTTTGATAATTGTGATGATAGAAACTCCATTACGGCAATGGTTGGAACTGCATCTGTTCCATCTATTATTCATGCTGGTGTTGGACTCACTAATGAAGTTACAAATCAAAAGTTTGAGAGACCCAGAAGTGATTCCACCGTGCCAAGCGCTGAAGACAGTTTTGTTACCACTCACTTAACAAAGGCTAGCACGGCTTCAGTCCGTGAGCCCTCCAACGAGCCTCCTTCCCACACTCCTTTCCTGCTTCAGACCTGCTCTCCCAACATCATGGGACGCTTATCTGCCTCCACACTACGGGGGAAAATTCAAAGATTGCCCCTCTATTTATCTCGCTCCCAGGAAACTCTCAACCAAAGCGAGGCGAAGAGTCCTGCTGAAGACATTAGGAGGGATGACATTAGGGATGTTTCAAAACCTGTGGACTTTGAAATGGCCACAACTGCCGAATCAGGAGACTCAGACGATTCTGACACAACTGTTACAGGATCGGAGGTGGATAACGAGTTTGTTCTGGAAACGATCTCAGCTGATGTTGCTCATTCTGTAATGTCACGGGTGAAAGAAATAGAGGAGAGGTTGACAATGTTCTATGAAAGTCCATCATTGCCTGTCCAGACTGAGCCAAAACGAGAACACCAAAATCAGATTGTGTATACTGGCCCAAACATGAACACCCCAGGACCGATAACAGAACCCCCAGCTCCCATAGTAGGCAACCCAGACCTCCAAAGAGACAACACAGGCCCAAAGGTGGACATTCCGGGCCCTATAAAAGACGCTCCAGAGCCAAAGATGGAATTCGGAAGCACAAATGTCAACACTCCAGACAATGAAATGAGCTTTCAGTCAACTGTCAGCCCATCTCCAATTGTGGTGACCACCCAGAATCTAAATGGCCCAGGATTCCCTTTTCATAGTCAGTCACACAAAATAAGACGGACCAGTAGCAGTGACAGGCCGTTAACAGGCCTTTGTGGCAAAGCAGCCGATTCAGAGAAAACACACTCCGCAGGTTGTAGGGTATTTTCAATCTGCGACGATCTCTCCCAGACAAAGACCCAAGCCCACATGGGATCTACCACGCCCATGAAGACGGATTTTGGCTGTAGTTCTGTGCTTGCATCCGGGTGTGACACGCTTGTAGACGGGGTCCAGATGCCCCTGGATGCCTGTGGTTGCCCAGTAACATATACTAATTGCTTCAGAGGGGGGGACAGTTTTGATGATGAACTGACAGTCTATGAATTCTCTTGCCGGTCACAGAGCAGCAGTACGACACAAACATCCGAGGCGGGTCTTCCTCTGATGACCAGTTCCCCCTCTTTTCTCTCCACCTCCGCACCATCATTTCCTTCCTCCTCCCTCTCGCCCTCTTTTCCTCGCTCCATTCTTTTCTCCTCCCCTGCCTCTGAGCTCAGCCCTCTGCTCTCTCCACTGTTGGAGTCCGCTGATTGTTTCCTCTCTCAAACACACAAGGACACCCTCGGCCGCCTCGGTCTGCAGAACTATCCAGAACCCCCAGCGGGGTTTCAAGAACTTCGGGGTGACGTGGATCAGCTCCTTTCCATCATAGAAGGTGGACCTGACAGCTCCGTTTTAGTTCTCGGAGGTCGCCATCCGAGGGACAAATGCCCCGCCCACTTCACAGAGAACAATCAGGCTCTCCACATAAAGGCAAGGCGGCTAATGTCAGGCTGCCAGAAGGTGGTGGGGATCGGACAGAGCCCAGAGGAAATGCTTCACTCCCTGGCAGACTGCTTCCGGACCCTGGTGGATTTGGCCAGCATATGCCTCTGGTTTTCTGGTTGTGACAGATGCGACCAGAGGAATGCTGAGGCAGTTGCCGGTCTGGCAGACGTGGCCCGATCATTCAGGGATTTCTGTCTGGCGGCAGAGCGGGCCAGCAGCAAGCGTAGTTGCCAGGACTTGAGCACCAAGTTGCTAGCCAAACAGTGCACAGCGCTCACGGCCTCTGTCTTCTGCCTCACACAGCTTTTCCGCACTCTCACTGCACTATGAGTGGACCGCGAACGCAAAGGTCAGTCAGACGCAGTCGAGCATGAGATGAGATTATCAGGTCAACGCATTGGTATCGCAGAGCTTTTTGATAGGTCACATTATTACAACGACGACAGAGAACCAATTTATGACTTGATAGCGAGTCAGAGTTTCTGGTTTTCTGGCGTCAGTTAGCGTAGCACAACATAGATCGGTGAGGTGCATGTGAATATTGACA
The DNA here is from genome assembly GCA_900303265.1 of Brotula barbata. Classification (NCBI taxonomy): domain Eukaryota; kingdom Metazoa; phylum Chordata; class Actinopteri; order Ophidiiformes; family Ophidiidae; genus Brotula; species Brotula barbata. The sequence goes on along the minus strand of OMNV01020237.1, from coordinate 5,112 downwards.
GTATGCTGTAAATTGTCGCCGTCCACCAGGTTGCTGATTTTTGGCAAACTTTTGCAAAAGGTGAAGCTGCTTGCGTTCATTCCTGCATTGAGGAACTGATATACTTGAATGTATTCTATGATAGCCGTTAGGTTTGTTCATTTATCATTTAGATGTTAATTTATTAGTCACAGTTTGTTTGTGTACAAGCAAGGAAAGGAAACGGTGTTGACAGGAACAGCAGTGTATGTTTGTAAGTCGGAGGCCTTCTGCACTGACACGCTGCAGTTCATCGGGTTTGGGCGCAGGCCATGTATTTGACTGACGGAAGATGTCGAGAGGACTGCTTTTGCATCTTTTGATCTTCTAATCTTTACCAAAACAAAAGGAGATTTGATCAAATCAAATCAGACGAACCGAGCTCAAAGCTGTCATAAGAGAATGCTGATGTTTGCACATTACATGTGTTGTCATCGCTATGATTTATGGAGTTCCTAGCATTTCACTCATTTGACAGTCTGTCAGCATCCACGTCCTCCATCCACATTGAAATACTTGTTGTCTTTTGTTCCTATATGTTATTTGTCCTATTCAGCACTTCTGTATGCTCCATTGAGATCAAACGCTGCCTTCGTACAAAATGATCTGTTACAACCATTTAAATTGACGAATCTTCATCCTTTAAAGCTCACAAAGAGTTGTTTTCTTTGTTGAGGCCCTCTGTAAGGTTTCACCTAAGAGGAAAATAAATCATACCAAATCTATCCGTCTCTGGCAGACAGCAGAAAATTCTTAAATCCCTGATTGCAGTCATCCTGTAAAATATCCAGACCGCAGTTAGCCGTGTCTGTGTGCTTCATGTGGAACAGTCATAATGTCGGCCAATTAAAGCCAACCTAAATCATAACAGAGATTTACCCAAAGCTTATTGTGGTGAGCGGCCACATCGCAGCGTTTTCACTCGGAATGTTTCTTAAAATAACAAATCATCGATCCATGTTGGACCTGCATTTTCACCGCAACAAATCAAGTTATCAGAAGCAAATTCACTTTGCAGCACTGGGAACACAATGTATGCATACTTAAAATACCTGGAATGGAGGTTGCACTGGAACACTTTATCCTTTGGCTTTTTGGTTCCCTTTGGTTGCAATGGAATGTACTTTACTGTGTGAAATTTCCTCCATTTTACTTTTGTCCTCTATTAGGAAATAAGCCCAAGGAAATGATAGAAACCTGTTTTATCATCATCTGTGCTCACGCAGCATGCTAAAAAAAGCCATGAAATGCATTGTTGTTTCATCAAGGATTCTATCTGTGAATGATCTGCTCTCGCTTTGTAATACTCAGCTCCTACCAATAAAACACTGTAATGATTTGATGATGATATTTGTTTATTGGTCACTCTAGACCCGATTCTTTTTTTTCCTCGTGACAAGATAGTGTTGAGAAAAATGATCACCTCTGCTTTAACTGTGGCCGCTGGCAGCAGTCTCCTCCCCAAAGTGAGCGGTAAGACCGGATGACTTGCTGGGTTTGCTTCCATCTCGTGTTCTGCACCTACAACTTGAGGGCATTTTCAGGCCGGTAGTTAATTTGCTCTGATCTGAATCAAAAGCTAAATTCGTACAAATTTGCTTTTGTCTGTTTTCACACGGACAACAAAAACCATGTGAGAACACTCAGATCAGAATTATACAGACAAGTAAAAATGGAATTTTCCCTCATCCTCATTAACTGAAAATGAATAAAGAATAATTGTAGTTGTTGTTTTTCTTGTTGCTGCTTCTGTTTTTGATTATAGTTAACCAATTTTAGATTTGTATTAATATATAATGTCAATTTTATACTCAAACTCCTGGTATCTCAAACTCAGATTAATTTAACTATAATCTCAGCCAACACTTCACATGTCTGTAAAGCTAATTTGCTAAATTGCGACCATATTTTACACGAGGCTAAGCAGCTACCAAAAGTACTGATTTTGCTCCAGATATTTAGTTGAGTAAAAGGAATAATGAGCAAAAACTATTTATACTCCACTGAAAGACAAAATACAAAGTCTCCTTAAATGTGCTCAAGTACTGTAGTTAAATACTTACATATTTTTCCTTTAATATCTTACAACACTTCAATTAAGAGTGAAGTGAACCCTCAAATCCAACAAACTCCAATGGTTCCCCAATTTCCAAATGGTTTGAATTCATTTTTAGTTCATGTACAATTGAACTATTTTTGACTATGGCTGCAACATCTTAATCTTTTATTCATATTATTATTATTGCTTGGATTGCAACAAGCATGTTTGCCCTTCAAAAATTTAAGTACATTGAAAATACAATGATGACATCATAATGCTGAATGTACGATTTAGACATTTATACATTATGATGTCCTGCTTGTGTGAAAGCATTTATCATAACTCAAACCCTTCTGTGTGTATGAAAATAAGTTGGACGGCTTTGTTTAAATGTTCCAATGACATTACAGACAGAAAACACAAAGGCAAACACGTTAAAAGGGCACAAAAAGAAGCTTGGGGAAATTCTCGTGTGTTTCTGTTTTCTGCCACCAGAGGGCGTCTCTACACTGCCTGACCCAAGGTCACGTAATCCGATGGAATACGTGGCCTTGAGTCGCACACAAGCTAAAACTCTCTCTGCAGATTGTCTGTCAGCTTAACTCCTGCAGCAAAGATGATGTCATTCCTAAACAAACAAACTCTTCCCAACATTATCTGCTCCGTGACAAAACACAGGCGATGCAGCGAGGTCATGTCTGTGTCACGTAATCTGCAGCTTCCTGTTTTGCTGCAGTAGATGTCGGTTTGTAGCTCCTGGCGTCATCATCTGGATTGGTCACAAAATCTCATGTAAACCAGGTTCTCTTACCCTAATCCCTGTGGCTGTGGTCTGTGTTTGAGTCCTAATCTCTGATTGTAACAAGAATCACCTGTTAATCCAGTTGTTCTCATATATCTCCCACTTCATTTGTGTTTTGGGTTTATCTCCTTCTACAGTATTATTGATTCACTTCCTCCGAATCTAGAATCCAGAAACATATCAAAGATTGATTGGTCTGTGATAACATGGTTTACTGAGTCTGTATCTTAATTTGCTGTTTAAAATGAGCCATAACTTCCTGAAATAATTCCAATTTCTCCTCTTTTGGGGTGTCTGTGTTTGTGTCGAGGTGCCCTCACATATTGACGTCTCCAGAGGTGGATCCCTTCCTCCTCCACGTTTAGTCAAGCTGCATTTTCATTGCCTATCTTCTGCTTCAGACAGTCTCTGTCCCCGTGGTCCAGTGAGCTCCAGCTAAAACAAACGTCCCGTCGTCCTCGGCCACGTTCACAACCTCGCCGTGTCCGCTCATAGGCTTGTATCTGAGCCGGTTGGTGCTCATGTCAATCAGTGTCACAGTCTTGACAGTGATCTCTGACACACACTCCTCTCGTCTTCCTGAGTCTCTTTGGGATCTGTCCGTTCCTGTCAGGTCCTGGTCGGTACAGGTCACTGTGGTCATTGTTTGCCTGAGTTTGCAAGCAGATATATTCTTCAGGTCTGTCCTCCGGGGGAGACTGTCTCGGATTTTTCACACAGAGTTCAGTAGCGGCTCTTTCTTCAGTCATGAAGGGTGAAATCTCTCCCTCTCTCCCTCTCCCTGACGTTTGTGTAGTATTGGGTAGTGACCGAGTCAGGGTACCGGGGTATGGTGGAGGTTTGTTGTATAGTCTTAGGTGCAGATGGAGATGACTTGTAGGTTTTCCATTTTAAAGCCGTAACACTCAAGCCCCCTGATTTCAACCCTAAAAACACCAAAAACATTCAAATAATTCAATTAAAAGTATCAATCTGCGGATCGCGTCGTAAGTGACACACATGTACGGCCCTAGTTGACCCACGATGCTGCTGGCTGGTTTGCCACGTTTGTTCTGCACCGTGTAACCAAGTCTCGGTAACTATACACCGCTACAAAATAAAGATTTCATTAAAAGGAGCTCACATTCAAATAACAGATAAATAGAAATATATGAGTCCATAGTTTATTAATAGTCGATAAAGTCTGCGTGTGTCAATATTTGCCTCATCATTCCAAATCTCCCTGTTTGCTTCTCCTTTGTTGTCTTCTGTGTTGATTAGTGATCTCGTACATGTGTTCGTTTACTAACTGATAACTTTTTGTTGCTATTGATCAATTTCCTTTGCTCTGGTCATCATTGCGTCCTCTCTGCGTCTCACACACACACCTGACCACACAGGTGCGTCGTGATCGCCTGTCAATCATGCTGAGGATGAGGCAGGACTTAACCACCTATGAATTCTGAGTGTCTGATCGTCTCTCTACTTGTTCAAATCAGAAAAATATCAACACTGTGTAAGTATATTATTAACACTTTGACACTTTATTGTCACCGCATTAAAATATATAGAATTTTAGAGGATTTTCAAATGGCAGTAGCTCGTCAGTTACTCTGAATCCCTTCAATTCCAACCCTGGTCTTCTCTCAACCAGTAATATGCAGTTTATATTAGTCCACAGTGTCTCTTACCAGAAAGACGTCCCTGAATGGAGTCTCCGTCCGTATCTCAGTCTGGAGTCCTGCTGTGACTCCTCTTGGTCCTCAGGCCTTCGGTTCCTACATCTCACCGCCTCGCTGTCGGGGACACAAGGGCTTCTGGGGACTTTTGTCTGTCTGTGTGCATTTTCCGTCCATCGTCGATTCGTCCCGTTTGCGACACCAAGATTGTAGCAGCAAATGTTTTTCTCGATTTTATTCTACGCTTGCAAACAGACGCACAACCCCAGACCGAGACGACCCTCCTCTTCTCTCGTCCTCTTACCGTGCACTAAGAGCAATTTATTCAATAAGCGTCCTGATCCTATCACCGCAAACATCCTCCAGGAAAGATGCACACTGGTCATTTTACAGCCTTTTATGCCATCATTTTCCCTCAAACCATAATTCAGACCAAAGACAGCATCAGATTAACCATTTAGATCTTCCCCCCCCCAGACGACACATCATTCCCTGCTTCTCTCGTGTAATCTAATCTGACGTAAAGACATTAAATTGTATTTTTGCAGTCAGAGGGGACACCGTCCGTTTCCTGTGACCTCTCCCTCTGTGGT
>OMNV01020227.1:0-15000 GCA_900303265.1 Brotula barbata | reverse complement strand
CCGCAGGGACCACATCCACCTGTTCTCATCCAGTCCAAAAAAGGGGAGGCAGAACAGACACACACACACACACACTATGCAGCCTACATGGGGCCACATGGGATCCACAGATCCCGAGCATCTGTGTAGCTGATGTGTGCCTCCTGATAAATTCTTTCAAATAACCATGCCAACTGCTCATGCGGAAAAATGAAAAGCTGTATGAAGACACTGAACGAAAAACACGAATGGTCTCGACACAAAAAGTGCGTACGCATCTGAATGTGTAAGGAGCGGGGAAAAAAATGGCTCCTTGTAGCAATCCAGAAACAAAAAGCTTGACAAACGCACATAAAGGTAAACAAAATCCAACTGTAAGTGTAGACAAGAACAGATAAAAGCAAACATAGCATGACTCCTCTAATGATTCTCTGTGTGAATCACAAACTTTGTTTATTCTCCCTGAAGTTTAACGACCAAACATTAAAGTCAGATTAATCTAAGGGAAAAATCCATTCCCCTGGAAACAAATTAACAACGTAAGATCTTGGGTGAGACGGCCTTACAAGTAAAACGGTTTATAATGGTGTTTTTATGATGTATTATGAACGGTCTCACACATTCTTCAGTGTCCTGGTCGTGACTAATCTCTCCTCTGTTCGTCCTGCTCTTTGGCACAGCAAACCAAATAACTGCATCGTTTAGGCTTTCGGTCCTAAAAAGTCCTTATGTAATGCTTTCAGACGATGATGAAAAACTTAACGTGCAGCTATACCGCTGATATGTAATTTATACTGTTTTACACCAGACTGTGCACAGCAGTGTACTGTTATCTGACTGATTACTGGACTTCAAGCACAGGCACGTCGTCCATGACACACACTCACCTCTTTGATAATGGCCGTACCCTCATGTGAATTAGCAAACATAACATTGACTAATGTATTTATCAAAGCCGGCCCCCCGACCCTTTCCATGTGTGGGCCGTGGTTGAGGATGTCATGTGGGCCCCTTCTTCACCGCTATAATGAACCTGAAAAACCACCAAACCACAACGCACCCTGCAGGCCTGCTCAGCCCTGAGTGGTAATCAAAAGGGTTAGACCGCATTATGCCATCTCCCTAATCAACCAAAGGCAGATATTAACCCCCCCACACACACACCTCCCACAGCATTTCATGTTGGCCCCTGGTGAGTAACAAACCACATTTTAATGTGTCTGAAGAGGGCAATAGGGGTGGGGGGAGGGGTCGCATTATGATTTCAGGCTCTTACATTGGTGGGAGGATGATAACGATATGAAGGTCAAAGTGTGTGGAATCTCCACAGGGTAGACAGGAAGACAGACAGATCTGAAAGATGTGGATGTGGAGGAAGAGGGATGATAAGAGGAAACGAGCTGTGGAACGATAGAGTGATTCAGGACATGATCACCAACAAATGCAATCCCAATGCAGGTTTTCTGCAGCAAACGCATCGCCTCTGGCAGCAATAACCTACTCCGAATGATATCTGTGTTTGTGTGTGTACGTTTCTTCAGTTGTAGTTTTCTGAGGAACTTGCTTACAGTAGTTTTGACGTCTCTACATCCTCCCTTCAGCGCGAAGAGTTACTGTATGTCTGCCGATGTAAACTGAATATCACATCCCACTCAATTACTTCTCTCACATTTCTTCCCAACTATCCTCTCTCTCACCGGGGCTATTTACATTCAAACTTTCCGGAGCGCAGCCTGAACAGGAGGAGGTAAAAAGGAGCATCAATTTTCTGCCAACTCTGAGAATCGAGCACTATTACACGGAACAGTAGTGGAAAACAAAAGTTATTCAGTAGCCGGATTTCCATTCAAAGAGACATTTCAGGAATGGAACCAGGAATCTGAGGACACACAGAACAAAACATGCTCCAGTTTGTAAAGGTTGATTTCACTTTTTAGCTCATCTTCTGTGTTACATCTTGGTTTGTCTGAATGTAGCCTGCGGTTGAAATAACCAACACAAGAGAGGCATCACCAAATTTACAGCTTTACATCTGAGCGACTTCATTGTAGTAGGCGATGAATCTGAGCAGAGAGATGACAGTGATGCCTCCATTTACTGGCCCACGGATGCACATTTTTCTTCGTAATGAAACATTCTCCTCTGAGCCCAAACTAAATATTTAATGGCCTCTCACGGCACCCTTTATAAACCTTTAACAAAGACAAAGGGACATCCCAGTCTCTCGCAATTTGTTCCTCTCCCCTTAATCACACATTCTAGATCTCCCTTATCCTCTACATGAGACTAAAAAGAAAAGAAATGTGTGTGTCTCAGAGAACAGTTTTTCCTCAGCGGTTTGCTATTTTTAGCCTACAATTACAATTAAAAAATTTCAGCAGCAATTTCCTGTATTCTCTCGATTCCTGCTCCCACAGAGATGTCGTTGAATGCTTGTTTGGACAATACCATCGCAAATAAAGGGGAGGGGGGATGGTCTCTTATAGAAGAGTAAAAGTCCATGTGCGGTGAGGAATAAACAGATTCACTGCCTCTAGCATAAATGGTAATGGGATTCAGTGAGAGAGTTATAGTAATAAAGTGAGGTCAGCCATTTTATTACGTTTCTCCATGGGGGTGATGGGTTCAATGGTACAGACTGTTTGCTAGTTTTCTAATCTTTTATGTATTCACTATGCATCCAAAGGTGAAAATTCACCCCCAATTAGATCGTTAGCACAAATACCAACAGGAATCGGAAACCAACTGCCGTGCTATATGCAAGGCTGATGAAGCTGCGTGTGTTCTCTGTCATCTCAGTGTGAGAATCAGGCTTGTGTGTGCGTGTATTGTGGTAAAGTGAAAGTGTGTATGAGTGTGTGAGTGGATGTTCCTGTGTGTGTTGTGCATGTCTGAACTCGTGTGCTTGCATTGTGAATGCTGGCTGAGGAGAGACTCCTGGCTCGTGTCCCACGTGAGGTTAGTTAGTCATACATAAGAGTGTGTTGGTGTTGTGTTCACTCACAGCACCATGAAGGCACCAATAACACACTCAAAGTGTTTGACAAACCTGTCAGCAACTGGCAAGTCTGAGCATTGGTAAGACAAAACAACTTTCAGCCACTGCGGCAGAGAAACACAATAACAGACTGATGTTCGTGTGTTAGCCTCAATGCTGGAGGGGAAATTAAGTCCACACCTTCCTTACTGCAGTATAACGCTCACATTACAGCACGTAAAAAGCGAGGGTACATGTAGATGATGTGTTCATCGATATGTTTCACGAGCACACTCATTTTCAAAATGTACTCACTGCAATGAGGATCTGGGTACCACTGTGCACCACCTCGATGTACTGGTAGTCCACCAGGCAGCCCATGACAGAGATGTAGGAGTGGCTGTCGGTAGTGTACACCCCCGGAGCTTGAGGCATCTCTTTCCGGATGCAGCCCGGTCCGTGTTCGCTCCACCAGGAGTGATGGGCCGAGATGTTAAACGTCAGCAGGTCACTGTCCTGCAAGGGAAAAAACATTGCTCTGTTTGGACTCCATATGTTCATTCATTATCCACACTCATATGGATACCACGGCTTTTTTATGGAGAATATCCATCCAACTAGAAAGATGATATACTCTATATATTATCATTATTATTATTGGTAGAAGTAGTTGTAGCAGTCGTAGCAGTAATAGTAGTAAGGAACCAATATTAAAGATTTGTGTATCATTCATTCATTTGAGGATCCAAAATCTATAAATTATTATTTGTTTAAGAATGTGACACAAAAAATAAATAAATAATGCTTTGTTTTTCAGACTTTTGATTTGTATATCATTTAATATATTGCTTAAGTGAACCACAGAATAAGTATATCGACAGTATCAGTGTAAATAGTATATGATTTCTGGGAGCCCCTGGCATTAAGCAGGTTCAAATCCAGGAGGCGCTACTCAAACCACATCCACACAATGGACACAAGTAGGTGCAGCTTGTTCTGCTACATCACCTGACTGGGTGTTTGAAATCCTTGCACACCCAAAGAACGTTGAACGTTTGCAATTCTACGCTACCATGTGCACACTCATGGACAAATCAATACCCCAATACAGCAATCTAACCCAACATCTGCTCCTCGGTGAAAAGACATACATTATTAACAGAGACTAGTGTTGTCAGGAAACATGTCTGATTGCTATCATCACACAATCATTAAGAACCACACTTTGGACCTTAACATGCTAGCAAAACTTTGATGTTGTACAGCCCACAAGCACTCTTATTTGTATAACAAAAGACCATAATTGTGCCCATTTTCTCTGTTTCAAAATTGCAAGGGCAGCTGAAGGTCAGTAGGTAGAATTCTGAAGACTAATGGCTTGACAGATGACATTGATCGAGTCTGCAAGCGGAGGAAACCATCTCTATCCCAGACATTACAGTATGTCCGCAGCCAGCACTGAAGAGGCTGCCGGCAACTTACTGTCAAGTGTGACTGTTATTGTCCCCTGCACTGTAGCTCTGAGTACAAATCAATCTTAGTCAAGGTTAGTCTAATGCCCCTCTGCTCTCCAGTAAAAATAGACACACACCTGCCACTGGGATCATCGAATGTAGAAATAATCATAATGTTAATATGAATTTGTTAGAATAGTCTGAGTAATCAAACATCTAATGAGTAAATTCTTTGATAATAAAAATAATTTTAATCATCGCTCCAGCCCCAGTGCTGATAATGGATGATGATGCCTACCTGTAAGGTGTATATTTGAATTTTCTTTTATCTGCAGTGGCTGTGTCTAGGTGAGACAGAGCCTGGAGATTGTTTAAATAATAATGTGTGTGTGAGTGTGTTCAGCGGGGGTCTGTCTATCGGTCTGTCTTGCACAGTAGGGGAGGGGGATAAGGGATCAATAGAAGGTGACAGAGCATGTGGCATATGACTCTGACAACCTGCCCCCCACTGACCCTCCCCCCCCAACACACACACACACTCTCTGAGGCCCTGGCTCACCCATACACCCAGGCCCTTCTAAAATGGTCCTCCTGGCAGACCATGCAGAATAAAATGTGTTCGTGCCTGTAAGAAAGCCGTGTGTCACGTCCAGCCCTGGTGTGTTTGTGTGTGTGCGTGCGCACGTTTGTGCTTGTGTGTCTGTGTGTCCGTGCGCTCCATTAGCCGGCACTCCTCCTGGCCACCATATGCAGAGCTGGGAGTCCAGGCTGGCTCCATCTGTCGGGTTAATGCCCAGCCTCAGCCCCAAGCAGCTGGCCCCTACAAGCCTCATTATTCTAGTAGGAACCGTGCAGGAGCGCCCAACACACAGACACACTTGATGGAGCCAAGGTCTGCCTCACAATGACAAAGTCGACAGACCTTGGGAAGGTGTCGCTGAAATTCATTTTGCCTGTCTGAGGCGCTGGTGTGAGATGAATGCCTGCCTACATGAATACATTATTCTCAATGGTCAGACAGGCACCCTGTCATGATCAACCCATTAAGACAGAGGAAAAACTGACAAACAAGCCGGAGGATCTCCATGCCGAATCACAAATTGTGCTATGCAGACTCAAACCCCTGACCTTCTTGCTGCAAGACATCTGTGCTAACCACTGTTCCAACATGTCGCCCACACACATTACACTACATTGCCGTTTCACGACATGGCAGCCAGTCTTGTATCCATCACGCGCCTAAAGTAACCATGTACGCTGGGTGTTCCAAAGTCGAGGTGTAAATCCAAAGGTGACCGCGTTTTTGCCATCAGGACCCCTTGACTTTGGAACAACCTGCCTGAGGAGATAAGGCTCGTAGAATCATTTCTTAAGATGCATTTTTATAGACTTACTTTTATGTGACAACGTCTTTTTGATATTTTAAATCTTTTATTCTTTTTATTTGTGTTTATTTTATTGACATTACGTGATGTCTTTTCATCACTTATCGGTGTAGTCTGTTGTCTCTGCATTTGTGTCCCTTTATTTCTACCTATCTTTATTGACATGTTGTTACTGTTGTCACCGCTTTTTCTGTTCTGTCTTATTTTTACTGTTTAATTGTCTTTGTTTGTGTTTTAGTTTTCCCTCAATGTTAGCGTTAACTTTGTCTTGCTTCCGTTTGGCCTCACTGTTCTGGTTTCAGTTGTTATTTTGCCCACTGGGCATTTTGTGAATCTGTCTGTCAAACCACATTGAAAACTCTGTTTTTAAAGTTACTATAAAAATAAAGTTATTATTATTACTTTGTTATGTGAGGCTGTGCTGAGGATTCAAGTACTGTATGTGTAAGCAGAAAAGGTGCAGTCTGCTATCAGAAAGCGTACTTAGGGGGCATTTCACATGCTATACATCAAGAGACACGTTGGAGAGGTGCACATGGAGTACACTAGCACAAGGACAGACAAGTCGTAAAAGCTAAATCATATTTATTTTGCCCTCTGTGTGTAGTCCGTAGACATTTGTCTTTTTTTTATACTTACTTTACAAATACATCTATGGTACATGTTCTGTATGCAAAGCAGATAATTGTGTTCCTGTGGATTCCATCACCATAAAATGGAGATGGAAGATCACATCATGGAACCGCGTACAGATACCACACTGTGGACATGCTGCGTAAGGGGAATGTAAATGATCAACGCCAACGATTTACTGCACGCCATAATTACAAACCTTATACATTATTTAATCATTCAAAAAGTCATTCTGTGTCCTTCTTCTTCCTGAAACATTTCAGAGTCTTAGGTCTGGACTTTTACTGCTTATTTAGCTAAGATAGCATTATAACTTGGTGGAGCTGGGACCAACAAGATATTGTATGGTCTGTACGTATATGTTTCATTTAACGATGGTACTGTAGCTAAGACCCATTTCCTGCTCCCCCAGTGTTTTCCTCTTTTCTGTCATACCTTGACTAAATCCCTTATTTTGAAAAACCTTAACAAGCCCACAGAGGCTTTGTCAATCACATGGTTCTGAGGCCTTTAATTGTAAATCTTCCCCCACTGCCAGCAGTAGCACATCCATAAGATGTTAGGGAGCCACAGAGGATGCACAGAAACTGGACTGCTGGACAAAACGATAGAAATTGTGAAGCTCTCACCTTGGACAGGCCTCCAACGTCCAGGTAGAAACAGATGATGAAGACATTCCAGGCCACCCACAGAGCGGCCCATACTGTGTACTGCAGGGCAAAGACAGAGACATTAACTCCTTGGAAACTCAGCCGACAAAATAGAAAATGAAAAATGGCAGGTTGGATGGATGAGCTTCTGAACCAGTGAAGCCAGTGTGCAGTGTCTTCCCACACACACACACACACACACACACACACGCACACACACACTGACTTACACATGAGTCCTGAGGGGCTGACTGCTTTGTAAATCTGCTAAGGTTGAAGAAAGCCAACAGCTCAAAGAAGCTGTCCTGGCAGAAGCTGACTGTTTACAGACAGACTCGTGTGGATTGATGGTTCACTGACCTACTGAGAGCCTCATCTTTGGAATAATTGTGGGAAAACAGCAGACTGAAGATGATGCACAGAAAATGTCAAAGTGTGTCAGCGAGAGGGGTGAAGGCCGTGCCACATACATGTTGGATCATGAAAACGCCTGAGCTGCATGGCACCACCCTTTTTCCACTGAAGAGGTTACAAGTGCTCCACTTTCCATCCATCCACCCCTCCATTCCATCCTGCTTCCTCTACCTCTTCATCTCTCCCATTTCTCCTTCCTCATCTCTCCCATCTCTCTTTATTCACTCTCTGTATCACTTCCTCCATCCCATAATCTTTTCCTGTCATTAACATCACATATGCACTTCTACTGACGCTGCTCCAAATAGGCTTTTAATGTCTTGGATGAGCTTAATGATGTCAAATAAAGACAAGCGTGCAACGGCCCATTGATGTAGCTCCACAGTAATGCATTAACAAACCAGGAAACAATGGGCAGCACGTGCATTGTGCCACATGCTTAAATCACCCCCCATCTCTGTCCTGAATTCCAAAGCTGATTATAAACCCCCAACACTCCCCACTCTCATAATTACCCTAGGATCTGGGCAGTTTAAGGGTCCACCAGACGATAGAGTTAACAGAAATCATGTGGAACAGGAGTAGGCAGCCTGCTTGTAGCTGTCCCAGATTGTCATTAAGTGAAGTACAAATGTGTCTTTAATTGAGTTCACTCACCGCTATAATGTATCGAGGCCGATACTGGATGGTGCCAAACAGGCCAAGGATAACAATGATAATGTGGAAGAAATTGGCGAGGATGGGGGCCCACTGGTACCCGAGGAAGTCAAATACTTGCCTTTCCAGTGCCAAAATCTGAAAGGAAGAGGAAATCATAAAGAAAATGTCACTCAATTTACATCAATACATCACTTGTAAGTACAGCGTTTTAAGCACTGCGTGTACCTTGAAAAAAAACAACACAAATCTCAAACAGCCTCAGCAACATTATGCATTCTTTGAGTCTATCGAGGATGATATCTGTTCACCTCAGAGCAACCAACGCAACTTCCAGCAATCTTACGCTGAGCAAATCGACACAAACAGCTTGTGTGCTTAGCCGCAGACGGTAAGGGCGCCCAGAGGTGAAGAATGGAGGTTTTATAAAATAAACAATGACAGATTCATTGATTCAACCCCCACTGAGCTCAAGAGAAGCTCACAATTTCCAGTCTTCCTGCCAGCGGCCTCCAGGAGTGAGAATACACTGAGAACTTTATGGGAGCCAAGGGCCTTCCTTAATAATACCTCAGCGACTAAGCCAAGGTGCTTATTAAAATTGGGGTTGTGTGTACGTGTAGGCACACACACACACACACATACATAGGTAGGTAAAACCGCAACAATAAAAAGTCATGTTGACGGATAGGTTCCACTTTTTCAAAACAAAAACTCAAATAAATGATGAAGTCATTTCTATTACTTATTCTTTTCCAGACGTAACCTCCCTCTTTGTCTCACTCTCTCCCCTCTGCTGAGCACTCTGCGTTGACATTTTGTGCCAAACAAAACAAAGCAATCAAAACATTTAATGGTGTAAATCCTTATTTGCATCAACTCAGTTAGCATGCCATTAGGGTGGGGGAGGGGGCAGAGAGGGGGTTCAAACCTTGAAATTAGAATTCCACTGTTGGAGAGGTGTGTGTGTGAGTGTGTGTGTGTGTGTGTCAAGCAACGGTGTGTTTCGTCATGTGTCGACATGTCATTTCCAGCCAACCGCTTGAAGATGGATGAGGGAAGGAAGAATCTTGTCTCTGCCGCAATGATAGGCACACACTGCCAAACACACACACAGACACAGACACATGCGCTCACACACACATAGACATGGCTGCTTTTCCTAATGTAATGGAAATGTTAGTATCAACCTGATGGGATGCTGTGACAGGCAGGAGAGCGATGATCAAACACAGGGCGATAATTAAAAATGAAGACTCCTACACGCCGCGCTCGGGAGCAATAATTCTACAGACGAGGTGAAGTGACAGAGGGCGAGGTGAGCCAAATGGAATCTGCCTCTGTAACATCACATTAAAGGTCAGGGAGATGTTTACCCATCCAAAGATAAAGGCTTTTGCTGTAACGGAAGGAGGAAAATGAGGGGAGAACGCAAAGGTGGGCCACAAAATTGATAGGAGAGGAGAGCTTTATGATTGAAAATACAAGAAGCAGAGAAACAGAGATGGCAGAAGATACAGAGAAATCCACAAATGACAGATATTCCAGTATAATAACTGTTTTCTCTCCCTTATTCTAACCTCTGTGTATCCCCTGAATGGAGTGAGTAGAATCGGGGTGGAAACACATGAATAAAATAAAAGAGCCATATATCTTCTGCTGCCTCAAGCCATGGTTGGAGAGCTCAATAAAACTCAATGACAAATAAAAACGACGAAGTTGCAACAATCAGCCGAACCTGAATAATTCATTGAAGGCAACACTTAGAACACTGCGACTCCATGTGTATGCTACAGAAAGACTGCGGAATGCTTTAAAGATAAGGCTCTTTGGATAAACTGTTTTACTCTTTGTGGTAGTTGAGATTTCGTGGGCAAAAAAAGAAACAGATCCAAGCACTCTGTCATGATGTTTAATGTGAAAATAATAATAATAATAATAATAATAATAATAATAATAATAATGACAAGCTGATCATTTTAGCTTTTTGGAGTACTTTGATGACCTTAACTGAAGTAGGATTCATCACTATGTTTCCTTCTCATTACTACTAATGATACATACACAAAAACACACACAACGTCCTGTGCACATGCATGTACAGGATGCCAAACCTACATGGAAACGATGGTCCGCAACAATGAAACAGTCATGGTCACTCCAGCACCATGGCTGCATTCAACCCACACACATACTTCAGATCCCTCCATGTATTCCTCTGTAATGTTTCCACCACCAGTCATCTAACTAAAGAAGTGCATGGCCATTAGTGCTGTGTGTGTGCGTGTGGATTTTTGTGTGTGTGTGTGCGTGTGTGTGCGTATTCTTTCCTCTGAGATGCTACGGCAAGCCTATCACGTTCACTGTTAACTCAATAATCCACCAAGATGACAACAATCAATCAGGAATGGAAAGGACTGCCAGCTCTCTCTCTCTCTCTCACACACACACACACACACTGTATTAGCCCACAGTTCATAGGAAGCAGTTTACTGGAGAGTAGGGTAGAATTTGATCAAAAAGATACCAATACTCTTCCAGGAACAATGAGCTGGCAACATAAAAGGCTGTAAAAGCCTCCAGCTGACCTCCTGCCTGTACAGATGACTCTGTGTGACAGAATCTGTAAATGTAGATTGGTTTTTTGGTGTGTAGTGTGTGTCTGTGTGTGTGCATGTGTGTGTGTGTGTGGGTGGGGGGCGAGGGAGGGGGTTGTATTTTACACTTTGTGCGTCATAAATACCCTGCAATTAAGGGGCGGGTAAGACAGCAGGATGCAACAAGCCCCTCACACACATCTACTATTGGCTAGATTTCATGTTGGCTCCATTGTTCTCTGTCTCTCTCTCTCCCTCTCTCTTTCCTTCACACTCCCTTCATTCACTCGTTGTTTTTATTCGTGGTTCCCTAGAAGCGTTAATTAATCTCTCCTTCATCCATATTATGAATAGTGTCTTCCGGAAGCTTCTACGCCATTTGTGTTCACTTACACTAACACAAACACGCGCGCACACACACACACACAGACACACACCTTTTTTCACCACACAAATCCTGTGTATCCAAGCCCTCGAAGGCAAAGGTCTACACATACGACTGACAATAAAATCTGACTGAGAGGAGGGCAGAAATCTACACTTGAGCCACATTGTTTGGTAATTAAAATGTGTTTCTGGGAGTCACACAAAGGCCAAAGGCTGGATTGCCAATCCCTCAATCAATTGAGGGAAGAGAGGAAAGAAGAGAGGACCAGAGGATGGATGTCACTGGTGACCCACCAATTTCATGGCTCCTCACCTTAGCCTGCAGATACTATAAATCACACCAGGGTTTGTCTGTGATGGCTAAGAATGTGTCATCCGTGTGTCTGTGTGTGAGTGTGTGACTGTAAGCTGTATGAGTCAGTCTTCTTTTTGTGATTAAGCATGCATGCATTATCTCTGGGCAGGTGGATGAGAGGGAGGGGTGAATTAATGAGACGTTTTTATTCAGACAAACGCACATTAATCAGTGATCAAATGACGGCATTCTGCATTATGATATCAAAACAAGTCCTGGATGCCAAATCTAAATGAAGAAAAACAGGGTTCACGGAGATGAGCCATGAGTCACAGACTGGCTGGCTTTTTATAACGTGCAATGATTTGCCCTGACTTGTTGTGACTCTGAATCCCAGCTAGCAGCGAAATTGTTCCTCAAAAACTTCTATTCAATTCTACAATTTCCACCTCTGGTCTGGATAAGGTAAGAATACACTGCCTGTGTAACCAATGGTGTCCATGTACAAAGCTGTGTGTGCAGGAAATACATGAAAATACATAAAATATAAAATACAGAGTCCAAATAATGTATTTTGTATTGTGAAAATAAATTTGGATGCAACAGTACAATCAAAACCTCAAATCAAATAATGCTCTGTTTTGTTGTTGTTTTTAATACAGTTTTAATTGTAGAATTTAGACATGTTCCAGTAGCTGTTTCACTTGTTTGCCCTCTAGATTAACATTATACTTTTTAAATTTTAATGAAATGTCTGTTTACATTTCTTGCAAACTGCAGCATAAAATAAGATAAATAAATCGTCTACTTCCTACATCCCACTATTCTAGTCGCCCTCTTTGAAGCTGATTAATATTGTTTGACTTAGCCTAGCCTCCACTTAGCGATGCTACATGTGGTGTCAGACACATTAAGCTGGGAGATTCGGGTTTTTTTTTTAAACAAACCATGTAATAAACCCTCAAGAAGATTAATACAATTTACAATAATTGCAAAGATGTATTTTCAATATTTAGTATTTTAAGTATTTATACATAGGCTACATATGTGTTGTTGAACGTCTCATATACACGTCGCTTTGGATAAAAGAGTCTGTTAAATGCTAACTGTAATAATAATATAGAACCTTAAAGTATTTTGATACAAATTAAATTAGAATTTATTTCAAGACCATGAAACACAATATATATGTTTTGTGTTAAAAATACGCATTTTAAATGGAATTATCAGGATTATGGCCTTTCCCTGTGTGTGTTTTGTGTGTGTGTGTGTGTGTGTGTAGACAGCCCTTGGCGGTGCCTGGTCTAGCAAAGGAAAGGAAGGGATAAAGAGGTGGGGTGCCTTTATAAGCCACTTTCTTCCTCGCTGTTTGAACTACTGTCTCACAGTCGAACAGTCAGGACCCCCTTTGTGTTGTCATGTGGGGGCAATGTTGGCTGTTGTGTAGCAAAGCGAACGCTGGAACCATAAATATCCACTGATCTCAATGCTAATTACAAGATAATCTCTGTGTGGTTTGGGGCACCATACGACAACAAACTGTGTCTCCCTCTGGACACTGGGGAACTCCAGGAAACTTGATACTTGTGTGGCCCGTCCTCTGTCGTAAAGCTCCACACCGCTTTACAAAATGGAACTTTTAAATATTGGCTGGTCAGACAGTCAAGTGTAGCAATCTTGTCCTCATTCAGATCTAATAAAAGTCCCTGCCTCATCAGTGCGGTGATTAAAATTGTCCCCAGTCTCCTCTCTTACTCCTTTGCTATCACTCTGCACATCTACTCGCCTCAGTTTAAATTGTCCTTAGACATTACATTATGTTTCCAACAGATAACAATAGAAGACCATCAGAGACCAATAAATACGTTTTCCCATCTAATATACGCCGCAACTCTTATCACACTACGATAAGACAAGACAAAGACATTACGTTTAAACTTCAACTGGGACCAGAAAGAAATTGAGATGATGAAAAATACTGCAGTGTTTGTGATGACCCACTCAAATGAATGGATGTACAAGTGTCCTTTAAATCTCAAAAGGCACACTGACAGATGATTATAGACAAACTGTTGAAAAAAAACAAGACATTAAAAAAATCACATGGGACCATAGAAAACCTGGACAACACAACCCTGTCTGTCTTCATCTCCTCTGCCACGAGCCAACACTGTTGTTTTTTTAAAGTTTATCCACAAAAGTAGCAATGTTTGGATTATCGAGGGCTAATTTTGTGCTGCTTCTATCTGTGTGAAGTTACACAGAGTTTAACGTCAATCCAAGGGATTTAGGCCACGTTTGAAGCTTTTTATGGTTTCAAATTCAGTGTTTGTTGTGTGGGTGACACATGGAAAAATGAAAAATGAGGGATGACACTGCATCACAGATCTATATAAAGAAAAAACATCAGAAAAACACAGAGACAAAGAACGCACTTTGATTCCTCACAGGAGCCAACAGAAGAAAAGTGGAAGAAGAGGATGCATACTGGATAGAACCCCAAACACAGCACAAATTGATGGAAAGAGACAACCAAGGCGGGCTTAAACATCCTATTCCCGTTTTCCTGTCTGACATCCCCGTATCGCAGATATAACACAAAACTCTTAAATTCTTGCCCCAATTAAGTAGTCCGTTTAGCTGCAACAGAGGAAATTCTCATCATGTGCATGCAGTCACGAGCAGCAAACAGCTGTCAGCACTTTGTGGCCTCCAGCTCTACTTTCCATAATTGACTCCCTAATGTTGCACTTTTCATCACAACGCCATCACTCTTCATTTTAAAGACACCAGCACTGGAAGTTATGCTGTATGCATCGCCGGCGTGCAACATTTGATCACACAACACAATTAGAGCCACAACATCCGTGAAGTCATCAGCCGCTTGTAAAACAAGGACTGGATGCCAAAAAACAGTCGGTGGATGTGAAAGAGACGAATATGCTCCGCAGCCGTTCAGCCGGGCCCGATCTGTCATGATAGTCGTCCCGGCTGTAGTGCTCCCAAAGCAATTTATTCAATGCCACAGTATAACAAATGACACCACTGGAACAGCTGGAATGGAAAGAGAGAAATGGGTTTGCAAATAGTTTGAGTTTTATCTCCATTATATCTTAATATTGCAGCTTCGCTGGCATGGAACAAACACTCATATATGCACACAGTTTGTGCACGGATGGGTACACGCACACACACACACGTTTGCTGGCCCAAGGTTTTTGGTATAACCACATAATTAATGGCCTGTTAAATTGAAGACATTAAAACGGTGAACAGTTGTAAAAGGGGCCATCAGGGGCCGAGAGGAGATGGTTTTTCCAAGACCACGCGTATTATCATAAACCAACACACACGCAGCACAGCAACTAAGGGGAAGGTCGAGCCAAAACAACAGGAAGGTCAGAACCTCTTCCAATTGCTGCGAAACGTGCCTGCTGGACTCTTTGTGTGACGTGGAAAATGAACCGATTAGAAAGTGATTTGACGAGGAGCTTCGGTCTCCGGGCGGACCAGTCATCTGTTTGGGCGGGTCACATTTGTGGTCGGGTTAAAGGCTACATATGTAAGCAGAG
>OMNV01020222.1:23403-36654 GCA_900303265.1 Brotula barbata | reverse complement strand
CGAGCCGGCACAGTTCCAGGTCCACGCACAGACTGTTCCACGATCCACGTGCAGGGACGCCTTCTGATGGATGGACAATCACGCCCTCTGTGTCTGTCTTCCTGTCTCCAGGTGATGTATTTTACCCGGAGGAGGACGCCCCCATTTGTCACAACCGCAGGTCCAACATGGTTCCTTTTTGGCTGAGATGTTTGTATCTGCCCGTGAAAACCTGGGATATTCCTACGAGGTCCAGTGGCCAAGTAGGTAACACGGCATACACACACACACACAAACACACACACACACGCCAGACACACACGAGTAACCATAAAACCTTGATGACCTCGCCCCCTTCTCCACAGACCGTACAGACTACACCGTATCTGAGATCATCACCGTAGCGATTGTCACCACGGTGCTGGTGGTGGGCGTGATGGTGGGCGTGGTGGCGTGCGTGGTGGCGTGCGCCGTGCAGACCCGTTTGTACCGGTCTGCTGAGGGCATGGAGCCGCTGCTGGGAGAAACCTTCCGGCGGTACTCAGAGGATGAGCGGCGGTTGGACAGGTCGCAGTCTGCGGTGTAGATCAATGGCGTTCCCTGAAGGCCTGTAACTTTTCATGCACTTGTTTTTCTTTTTTTTTTCTTCTTTTTTTTATCCGTATCGATTCTTCTAATAAAGTTTTACTGGTTTTGAGTCCAGGATCTGGGCGCCCGGGTCATCGTGGTGTAAACAATCGGTCTTAAATCTGATCCAAATTGGCAAAGAGGGGAAGACGTTTGAGGCTTTAGTCAGAGTCAAAACGATATTTATATTTTCCCAGACACTAATACGCACACCCACACACACACACACACACACACCTTCAGAAGCATCATGTCTCTCGCTGATGAGTCTTCAGCGCACAAACTGCCCTCATGAAGATATAATTTATTATCGTGACAGAAGCAGACGGTGAAATGAATAAAGTCATTTAGGTTGTTGTTTTTTTTACCAAACCAGCCACAATAACAAATTCTGCATCTAATCAACCTGAAGGAGCTTTGGTGAGGCCAAAGCAAAGGAATAAAAAACGCAACGGATAAACTGACGAGCGAACACACGAAGGACTTCAGACAGTTCTAAGGCTTTGTTTATCGTATTGATATTATAGGAGTGCTTTTATTTTGACGGGTAATGGGAAAGAATAAATAAGAGATAGGGAACAAATATGACATCACGGGCGTCCATCATTGGAATGAGATGCAGATTTTTGCTGCAATTGTGTTTCTGTGACTATTATTATCATTTAAAAGAAAAAGAGAAGATATGATGTCAACGTGCGAATGGGTGAATGTGAGGTATAAAAATTATAACGACTATTTTCCATTTCCTGAATGGTGAAAATGGCAACAAATGTAACTTCTCACCAGTCTGGTTTCATTTACTTTTAAAAACTTGGATTCAGTCGTAGGGCATAAAAAAAAAAAAAAAACAAGAAAAAAACAACTGGTGTAAACTTAGTATAAAGTCGGTTCAAAGAAAATATCGACCCGGTGAACCTTGACAAAGAGGATTCTGGGGATTCAGGAGCCTGGGAGGGCAGAGGACCCAGACTTGTTCAATCTGCCGCAGTGACAGTTCGGATGTTTTTAATGTGGACTTTGGGGGATCAGCTCAGCCTGTAATATGTCTTAATAAAACAAACAAACACACAAACAAACAAACTGGCACAGCAACTTAACTTCTAAGTGGCATCTTGTCTTGTCTTGTCTTGTCTTGTCGTGATGAGCGAGTAGTGTTTACATTTTTTAAATCAGATGAAAATCCACCGGAGTGGAGTGCGATATCCGCTGGAATATTTTCCTCTCGCTTTAAGGAGAGTGCGATTTTAAGACTCAGCACTGGACTGAATTTGTTCAGACTGACACTTTTGCTGTGCAAGCCGGTCTGTTGAGGAAGAAATTCATGGGACGGATGAAGGAGCAGAGTTGGCTTCCTCTCTCTGGGGGAGAGTGAGCTTCAGTGACAGCAAAAATGTGGATTTATTAATGTGGATAGATGTGACACACACATGCTCACACACACACATGCTCACACACACACGCACGCACGCACGCAGACAGAACAATATTCATTTGGCCACTGTTATCCTCCGGAGGGATATGATCATTAGCACTTTTCAATGCAAGCGTGCTCTTTTGAAAGTCATCTCAACTTCCTGCTGCAGAAAATCTCGCTTTTACTGCCACGGTAGTTGTTAGTGTGGAAAGAGAAAGAACACAAGGGGCCGCAAGGTGGAAAAGGTCCTCGCCGGTGGACTGCTGGCGTGTCCACGTTTGAGCACGAGGGACGAGGGCCTGTTGTGCGCGGTGGCAGATCGGTTTTCATCTTTCACAAGAGAGAGGAAGGAGAGAAAAAATACCCCAGCCTCCTGAAATCAAGCAAATCCAGCGCCATTATTCCGCAAAACCGGCGCAGGGATTGAGTCGTATTTTTTTACCACAAAAGACGAGCTGTCACACTGCACGAAAACGTCCAGGTGCACCCAAAAAAAAAAAAAAAAGAAAAAAGGTGCAAGTCTTCCAGCAGCTCTCCATCTTAAAACACTCTTCACAGCACGCTTTAGGCGAGACGATTGTTCATCTGGAGCAGGATAAACCAGGCTGTGATGGCTGGGTTTCAATTAAGCTTGCAACGTGAACAGATGGCTTTGATTAATGCGGAAGCTCCAGATAGGCTCTCCCTCGATGCTTCCTATTTCCAAAATGAGACATTTGTGTGCAAATGTATTGTTTGTCAACTTGTCTTAAGTAACTCCGGTAATTAAAGGGACGGTGTAAGTTTGGTGGATTTGAAAAAAAACTCTCTGACGGAGAGGTTAAGAACACACATCTGCTCTGATGTTCGTACGATTTTTTTTTGGAGTCTGACTAATCCTCCTTTCCGATGTCCGTCCTCTGTCCTGTCACGCCGTCACACGGGACGCACGCTTCCTCTTCCTCTTCCTCCCAGCCTCCGCCTAAACCCGAGACGCTCTGAATATGTATACTTATCTGACAGACAGAGAGAGAGAAGAGGGACCGTGCGCTCGCTGTTCACTGAGCTCTGGAAATTGATAAATTTATGCAAAATATTCTCTGAATCCTTAAAATGTAAGCGCAGAGCCAGACGTCCTTGTTTTATAGTCCAGGAAACCAGATTTCCTCAAATACTTCTCTCTGTTCCGAATCTGTGGTTGTGCAAATCAAACAAATGTGATATTCTCTGGCTTACGCGGCGGCGTTTTATTCCAGACAGACCTCTCACAGCTTTTCTCCTCTTGACAAATATTTTGAAATAAAGATTAGAAAAGGAGATCATAGTTTAGGATGAGAAGAATCTAGGAATCTTCTCATCCTAAACCGGTACCAGTAATGTGACACCGCTTAGGTTGAGTAGCACGTTTTAAGTTTAACGTGGGGCTCTGAAGGTAGCGGTGGATCCGTGTCCCAAACCTCACTTATGTTCTTGAGCTCTGGATTATAACAGAAAAATAAAATTTTGTATGCGCGTGTCTTAACGGGGATTCGCCACAGGATGTCAGCTGTTTGGACATCAGGAGCGAGCTTGGAGTAAAACCAAACCACTGATCCTTTGAGTTGACATGAGCCACCCCACATCTGGTTCTGACGTATAACTCAAAACATCTGGATGCCTCTTTGGTGAGATATTCCGAGTACGTGTTAAACTGGGAGGAGACCACGGGATAGACCCAGAATATGCTGGAGGAGATTATCCGTCCCATCCCGCCTGTGAACGTTTGTGCTCCTGGATAAGCAACGGAGTCTCACAGAAGTCTTCAATCTAACGACCAGATCTGAGTACCAAAATACTAACAAATGCATATTTAATCACATACCGTACAGTACATTCAATGCCAAACACAAGGAAGTGGACTTGGCTCCGAGGGGCTACTGACATAAATAAAATGACATCATTTACAGCGAAGAAAACGAACAGTCACAGTATAAATTAATCCATATAAAACGAGCTGAGAGAGTCTCTAAACAAAGATTGCACCTTTTACAATCACGGTATTCCACTGAAGCTCTACAAAACAACTGGCCAGGTGCAAAATAAATACTACATGAGCGCTACTAGCCCAGCTGCAAGTCGTATTTGAAGTACAGCAGATATCAGCTGCTGCATTTAACGGTACTTAAAATGGAGTTTTAGATGAACACAACATGCTTAACATTACTTATGTGATAATTATGAAAGAATCCATGACACATTTCTAATGAAACGATACAACACGGAGAAATACCAGCGTCTATTTTTCAAAGCAAATTGGCATTTTGGTTCTTGGGAGTGTGTGTGTCAGCAACAGACTGAAGGAATTTAATCCGGGTACGTTCATAAATGCCTCATGTTGTTGGCTGACAGATGTTTCTATTGCATTCATTTGCACCATCAGTAATTGCCAAGATTTGAGGATGTTGATTAATGAATGAATGTGTTTACACATCCATCGGTGCGTGCCGACGCCATACGTTACCTTATCTTAGAACAACAGATCATATTAGGGTTTCATTTCCAGTGGAACTTCAAAGTGTATACAGCATACACACGCTAGCTTAGATTTGACTTTGACTTTCCCGTTGCTGTTAAGTGGAATACTGTGTAAATGTAAACACACCCCTGGGTTTGTAGCTCCCCCCCAAAATAACTAGAAATTCATTTACACCTGCGTGACCATCAAAGACCTCGACAGGAAACAGCTGCACGGCCGCATCAGGACAGCACGGTGAGGACCACGGTTCCTTTTGTCTTTTTAAGCATGTCCACCGCCTCGGCGTGACTGACTCCTTCCAGACAGTGACCGTTGACGGCGATGATCTGATCTCCACGTTTCAACCGGCCGTCTTCGATCGCCGCCCCCTGTAGAGCGCAAGGAGAAGTACAGGATATTAAGGTGACAAAGATGGACATGATGAAGAGACGACAAGAAGGTTATCACCAAATCAAAGCACATGTACACACTATCCATCCATCCATCCATCCATCCATCCATCTATCATCCATCATCTATCATCAATCTATCCATCCATCCATCATCCATCATCTATCATCAATCTATCCATCCATCCATCCATCCATCATCATCCATCCATTAATCCATCCAGTCATCATTCATCCATCTATCATCCATCCATCCATCATCCATCTACCACGCATCCATCATCCATCCATCCATCCATCCATCATCCATCTACCACGCATCCATCCATCCATCCATCCATCATCCAGCCATCCATCTATCATCCATCCATCCATCATCATCCATCCATCATCCATCCATCATCATCCATCCATTAATCCATCTGTTAATCCATCCATCCATCATCCATCGCTCATCCATCATCCATTCATCCACCATCCATCATCCATCCACTAATCCATCCATCATTCATCCATCCATCCATCATCCATCCATTAATCCGTCCGCCTATCTATCTATCTATCTATCTATCGATCTATCGATCTATCTATCATGCACGTAATAACGAGTGATGGAATAATCACAATATCATAAAAAAATGCATTTCTCAATGATGCCATATGTTGATGACATAAAGCGTAATACTCATGTTTAATAAAGTTTGATAAATTAGTAGATGACAAACTAGCTTTTTCAAGTGTCACTTTAACAGACATACAGATAGCACCATGCTGATACTGTGTACTGTGTACTGTGTACTGTGTACTGTGTACTGTATACTGTGTACTGTACACTGTATCCTGGAGCAGGATCCTCTTGAAACATTTCTCCCTGGAGAATATTCTCTCACCTTGTTGAAGACAGTTTTGATGTAGATGGGCAGGTCTCCGTGGGGGCTGCCGAATCCTCCCACGATGCTGAAGCCCAGACCGGAGGAGCCTTTTTCCAGAGTGACAGTCTTGTACGCACGAGCACTGAGGGGGAAGAACACAATGCGATGGGTATGCATGTGTCTGTGTACGAGTGTGTGTTTATAAATCAACACACAGGGATAAAAAAAGACCGAACACACCAAACAATGGGTTCACTGGATACTCTGCTGCAAATTTAATCAAATTAAAACTTAGATTGAGCTTAGATTCTTGAGTACTTGAGCAAGAACGTCATTATGTCATCACTAAAACGTATCATTACTGCTATGAAATATATAGAAACATATTGATTTGGAGGTCTGTGACATAATAAAAACTACTTGACAGCCATAACTGCTGACGAGGCATATTAGAGTGAAACCTTTGATCACAAGCCAGAAAATGTTAGAAAATCAATCTGCCTAGAATCTAAAAAAGAAAGAAAAAAAAAAAAAGACTCATTCATCCCAGAGTTTATCGTACAGTTGCCGCACTTCAATCATTCATCAAAGGGGACCTGAGTGTGCTTGAGTTCTTATTCAGTGGATAAAACTTGAAGGAAGCTCATTCATTTGATGAATTAGATTAGGAGATTAGGAGATTATCAGTGAGTGACTCCTACCAGAGGTTGTTGTGAAAGCAAGGCAGGGGGTTGTGAAGGCCCGGCGACTGACAATGAACGTTGCCATGGTCCTGCGTGCTATGTCCCCTCGCACCTACAACCACCTAAATATGGACAAAAACACACACACACACACACATACACACACACACACTGTTTTAGCCCCGTTAGAAGAAAACCTCACATACATTAATAGCTCTGTCTGTGCTTAATCTACGGTAATACCGCCAGATGACATTACCGGAAACTTCTTTTAAAGTTTTTGCGTAATCTACCTTGTCAAAAAACTCACATCTGAGAAATGCATAATTTTCTCACTTCCTGCAAAAAGGCTTCGATGACAGCACCGCCGTTGAAATGATGATACATCATTCCATTCAACGGACGGAACTGAAACTCAAACCGAAAGATTTTTTTTTTTTTCCTTGACTCCCAAATTTTTATACTCAAATTGTCCATCATGTAAATTGACGTGTAATCATGTCTTTGATGAAAGCAACACTGATCCAGAAACTGCACTTATGGTTCATTACTGTCACCCTTTGTTGCCGTCCATTACGTCTCTCCAGGCCCAACAGTGCAGTGATATTGAACCGAAACTCCCAGACTTTACCGCACAGAAACTTTGTGCCTCGGGCATTACAGATAACTACGTCTTACTCTGACAGTACCTGTAGACTGATGGTTCCGGTGGCGTTCTTCAGCAGGGCTCCAGCATGGACATGAGTCATCCCCTCCGTGGGCACATTATTGATACTAATGATCCTGTCTCCTATCTGATGGGTACACACACACACACACGCACGGTCATACGGCTGCACAAGTTACTCATTAAATCGTTTGTTTGTTCAGTGCCTTCTATCCAAAATTCAAACATTTTCCGTCTCTGATTTCTGACTGTGCAAGCAATTGAAAAAAAAACTGCATAAGTATACACACACACACGTACTCACACACAATGTGCATACATGCTTCCCACCTGTAATTGCTGGGTTTTGGCAGCCAGTCCATTGGTATCCATGGTAGCGATGAAAAGAGGTACGTTGCCATGGGGACTGCCCACTCCTCCTGCTACACTGATGCCCAGGGAGTCACGTGCGCCCTGTGGTGATACGACACACACAATATAGACTCAATATAAAGTCACGAGATGGATAAAATTGCTACGAAACGCCTGAGCCTGGGATAGGAGGTAAAAAATACACCTGAATGTTGCCATTCATTGCATCACTGATTTTTCCACTCACCTTCTGTATTATTACTTTTCTGGTGTCATTGCAGTCTTGAAAAACTGCAGGACAGGAAGGGATAAATGTATGCAGAAATTAATGCAAATCAATTAATCATTTCAACTTAGGTAAGCCTTGAACATCTGAGACAGAAGAGAGATCAATGAGTTTTATTTTTGCTCTCACAAAACTCTTGAATTTGAGATTACAGAGGACTCACTGCAGCTGGCTGTTTTGTTATCTGTCTCCCTCTGGTGGCCGATAGAAGCATCACACACACTCGAGGGGGCCAGGGTGGAGCAGTCAGACTCTTCACTCTGGATAAAACACAACTTAAAGTACTCCTAGGTTCACAGAGTACCATTGTTAAACACATAAGAGTAAAAGAATGAAAGCTAAACTGCAAGCAACACAAAAAGACTCAATTTGGATATGATTTGCTCAGTACTTGTAAGGGACCGAGCAAATCTGATCATAGGTAAATCCAAGAACCTATGAATGATTCACCTTTCCTTTTAATATTTTCCAGCTTCTTATCATGGATCAGACACATATGGCGTGAGGAAACAGTTTACCTGGCTCCCCTGTGAGTACGGCAGCCCGGCTTTAAAACGAGCCACTTCCAGGTTGACGACTTCGCCGCAGCTCTGCCATTGACACATAAAACGACTATTTGATGGCTAATAGAGATTGGGTAGCAAGCGTGCGTGAGCGTTTTATGATGTGTGCGATGTGTACAGCTGAGCGCGTCTGACCTGCAGCAACTTCTCTGCACGTTTCTGTGTGGCCGCGCGAACGTCCTCCCCGTTGATAGACAGGATCTGGTCTCCCGGCAACAACCTGCCGTCAGCATCGGCGACGCCTCCTCTGACGACGTCTGACACGAAGATGCCCGTGTCATTGCTGTCACGAAGAAAGCAGAGGTCAACAACTGTTTGCATCGGAGTAATGGAAAACAAGACGTGAGGTTTACGTAATGTCACACAATCAAACGGATTCATGATCATTTATACCGACAAGTTGGGAAATTTTGCATTTTTGGACACACGCTGGAACGGCTGCTATTCTCACCATCAGACTGGAAAGGCAAGATCCATGATCGTTTTTGTATTACACAACATAAGACATAATAATGAAACTTCACGATGTTTCACTGTGATGATTGGATTTCTGATGTATTTTCAACACGTAGTCCCGCTTCTTACATTAGGAGTCGACTCCAACTTAAGCTTAAGTCAAGAATCAATCCGTTGCCTGGATAAGACAAATCACTTGTGAGCGTAAGATCAATAATGACTTCGCAGGCATCCAGATTAGTCTTTAGCAAAGCAACAATTGATAGGTGTTCTCTGACAGTAGCATCCTGTACCCGAGCGAACGAGGACACCGCTTGATTGATCGTCCTTGGTTTGTCCTTTGTGGATCATCCTTGTTCTGTCCTTGTTGTCAAACTTAGCACAGAAACTGGTTTCTGAGATCTGAATTGAAGTCCGATCATTGTTCAATTTACAGCACGTGCACGGCCTGATTTTGAATTATGAAAGACAGGTTTACGGCACGTGATGGCACCGGTGATCACTCATAGTCAAAATACAAAACTCTTGGTTCTTCAGTCCGTCTATTTCATTCTCTGTTTGGTCCCGTTTCCTGCTGCAAAGTAAGATTCGCTCTGTCTGATTTGCAAACAAATATCTTACTGCAGAACTCTCCAGGGTTATGCTAGAAAGGCTAAATTTAAGCCATGCAGTGTTTTTGTTCCTCAGAGGTGTGGGCATGAACCTCTATTCAAACATTCACTCTACTATCTCTCATTGAAATTTGGCAGCAGTGTACTTTGGATTTTTTAATAAAATCTAGATATAATTTTCATCCCGTCTCATCTCACCTCCATCCGTCTGCATCGTCGACCAGGTGGAATGTCCTAAATTGTTACCATGGCGTCCGTACTATACCTCTTTCCCACGGTGGTGAATCCCAGCCCCTCTCCAGGATGAGGCCTCAGCTCCAGGTTGAAGACATCCCACAGGTCCTCCTCCCTGTAGGCCTCCTGATGCCTGAAGACACACAGACGAACACGCTGGGTTGTCAGGCGCAGCACGGCGATAGCTTCATCGTGAGAGGCCTGCCGCAGGTCAATACCATTTACCTGGGAGAACGGAGGGGGAGGGGAACACCAGAAGACTCCAATTAAACCATAACATATAAAAGAATGTCAGAGCTTTGATAAATTTAGAGTTTTTTTTTTAGTTTTTTTACACGATCACCAATCATTTGTGGCTTCAAATGTCATCGTTAATTTTGTCATCTGGCCATGAAAAGGATAAAAAAAAACTGTGATGTCTGTCATTGTGCGCTTAAGGCAGTAGTTCACTTTACCTCTAATACCTGATCTCCAGCCTGCAGTCTACCATCTCTCTGTGCTGCTCCTCCATCGTTCACTTCATGGATTATTACTGCCCCCTGGTGGAATTAATAGAAAACACAGTCTTAATGTACTGACACCTACAGTACAAACTGGTTCATCTTTGTTTGGACGGGAAAACATACAGAGATGAAGAAACGAGCATTCACCATCACTGATGCATGAATTATACAGATGGCTTGTAGTTAAATATTTGAATAGTTTAATCGTTTTAATAGTTTTACCAGCAGAGTGTCACAGCCACCAACAATGCTGAGACCCAGGCCGATATTTCCTTTACAAATCTCTATGGTGCTTTCCCTGCCGGCCACAACTGGACAGCTCAGGGGGTCGGAAGATGTCAGGCCCGAGCCTGACCAATCGGATCGTCCGGTAGGAGAGGTATGTCTGGTACTGAGGGATGCAGGTGAAACGGAGACAGGGAGGGTGGAGGAGGAAGAGGGCGAAGGAGAGCAGGGACGTAAGGAAGATGTCGGCAGAGATAGAGAAGAGGAGCGAGTCTTGGAGGGGCTGATGGACAGTCTGACAGAGACCCGATGTCTCTGAATCAAACTGGACACCTGGATACGGAGAGAAATAACAAAGATCATTACTCAATCATTCTGGCGTTCATTATTAATCATGTGATGTGGTGTGTCTGTTTACCTCATCCACTGGTAGTCCAGCCACAGCTTTATCACCCACCGCTACGATTCTGTCTCCAACCTTTATCCGGCCATCCTGGAGATGATGCACGACAAAATGAACACAATAAAACAGAAACGTGTACGAGTGTGTGTGATAAATCTGTTAAAATAACGGTGATAGCAGCTAACATCTGTAAGGGTGCACTCTTAATTAGGAAACAACAAAACCATTTCCAGGGAATAGCATGGAGAGTAATCCTTGGGCGCTTTATTTCAGCGGGAAATTTTAATGCGAGGCATACGGAGGAAATTGAGGTCATCTGAGATGGGATGAAATTGTTGAAGTTGTTCGGGTAATAGTGATTACAAGCATATCTTCAATGAGAGCAGCTGGGAGGACGAATGACGATAGAATGGACGAAGGACGGAACAAAGGACATGGAAAGGGAAAGGAACTTATGAGGAGTTATAATGATGATGATGTCATACCTTACTCGCAGTGCCATGCTGGGTCAGGGACCTCACCACCACTCCTTCCTTAGAGTCCTCGGCTAGGCAAAGGCCGAGACCCGCATTATCCTGGATCGAGATTGAGAAAAAAAGGCAAGAAAACAATGTGTGTCATAAATAGCCTATGAGAGAATTACTGAAGCTTGTAGCGTTTTACAAATTGTGAAAATAGTCATAAATAGCGTTTTAAGATCTGTATGAAATATGAATTCATGACTGTATTAGAGCTGTGTAATAAAAAGTACTTTGGAATCCATTAACTTTGCTGATTAATCTTTAAATTTGTATGATTGAGTTACACCACATTTGTGCACTGGTTAATGAAAAACTAAAGCAAAGGAACCTTTGGTACCATGATTACACTTCATAAGCGGTGAAATTAAGCACCACAATTTTCCAACATGGTATAATAAAAGAATGGAATTTTGATATTGGCCCATGTTTCTGCAATCAAAAAATTGGGTCATTGTTTTTGCTCCAATCCTGTCTGGATCAATTTAGCAGCAGTTTAGTTCTGGGACACGGGAACACGCGGTTGAAGGCCTGCCAGCCGTAATGACAACATTTCCTTCAGGTTTTGTACCTGAGGCAGGATGAAGTGTTTGATGTCTCTGGATAATCCTCCATCCTCTGCCGAGTCTGTCTGTGAGTCCACCGTATCCTCACCCTCTGTTCTTAGGACCTGGGCCGTTTGACCTTGAGCTGCTTTATTCCTTGTAAAGCAATTAAAAAATACATGTTTTTCATCGAGACTTCAAAAGGCTGGGAGCAAAACAAAGGCGGAGTGCTTAAAATACAAAACGTGTTACCTGATAAGAATGATCTTGACTTTAGAGGGAGCGTTGTTAATGATGGCCGAGGCATTCTGGTGACTACGACCGTACAAGATCTGACCGTTGATCTACAAGCGAAATGACATCATACACTTTTCCTTCGCAGCTCATCTTTTATCCTCCACCCAATAAATCCTTTTCCTTAATTTTCCAAAAAAATCTCCCCAATCATCAAACATCATTGTAGCATCAATTTCTCCAATCACATAATGTTCATCTTCTCACATTCCTTTCTTTTCCATGCAGCCTACAGATTATGAAGTGTTGAGTATTTTTTCTCTCACCCTCTTCAAAGCCCACCCACTTGTTATTCGGAACCCTTCAAACTAAGAATCCTTGAAACTTTTTCTTCTTACCTCCAGTAGCTCATCCCCCTCTTGAATTCTCCCATCTAACCCAGCAGGTCCTCGAGGGTCTACATCTGCCACGTAGACACTCATGCGAGCCCGAAAGCCATCTTTGTTGCCTGTGAGACTGATTCCCAAACCAGGGGCCTGAGGGTCTTTCTCCAGCTCAATCATATGAAGATTTCCAGACAGGCTGCCATAGCGCTGTAGCATCATCTCTGGAAAAATAAGGGTTAATAGACAGGAGGCTGTTAGGTAGAAAATATCTTGGGCAAGCAAAAACATGTCTGGTATACCAGATGTAATGACTGACACTTAAAGTGGAGCGGAAGCCCTCTGGCATTACACGGTAGAGGTGCTCGTGTTGCTTGTGTGTCAGCCTGTGCAGCAGAAAGTTGCTTGTTTCGAAGGGATGATGTAAAAGATGTTAAGGGAAACGCAAGGCGTATATGTTTCTGTATATACCGCATAAAATATGCATGACGCTTCTGTGTACATGGGCCACATCCGCTAATCTTAGAATGAAGATTGAAGATTGAACGTGATCGTTGTCTACAACTGTTTACACTAAAATGGGATGCCCTCAAACTGCAGATAATAAACTCATAAACGGGCAACTTGCAATGTTATTACCGATACACAGGGATGGGCAAAACTAGATGAATGAGTTTTGATACAAAATAAATAATAAAAATAAAATAAAATAAAATAAAAAACATAAAATAAATAAATGAAATGAAATGAAATAAAATACAAAAAAATAAATAAATAAAATAAAAAATAAAAATACATTTACAAAAATTGTAAC
>OMNV01020222.1:0-17928 GCA_900303265.1 Brotula barbata | reverse complement strand
TTGTCTTATATTCAATACGTGGATGATTGCCAAGACACATAACACAAACATTTGCACACATGCTCATTCAGCAAAACACCGACACCGAGACACACACACACACACACACACACACTTCCTTTATTAGAGCACAAACGTACCTCTAGTATCCTGTCTCCTGTCCGTAGGGTGCCATTATGTGCTGCCGGGCTGTCGGGGCTGATGTGCTTGATGAAGACTCCCCTCATCATCTCTCCACTGCTTAGTCTTCTACCCATGCCTCTCCCTCCCATTATGCTGATACCAAGGGACTGGCCCGGTGCTCGAGTCAGCCGTACACTAAAACACAAAGCGCGATACAAGAAACGTCCACACATAGTGAATTGCAAAATTGAAATCCTTTTACTGTATTGCAGGGATGATGAATGCTTGTCTTCTCTGGGCCTGATGAGAGGCTGGTTGGTTTCAAGCAATACCGGAAAAAATACACAAGGAGGAGAATTCACCAACGCTGCATACTTTCTTTGCCCTTCAGCTTCTCTCTTTTCCCTGCTTAGTACAAGGGATGGAGTTTCGGATATTAAATCAAGACAATAGAAGATCATCCCTGCCAGGGACAGATACACGAACGCTCGTAGTGTAGTTTGTGAGATTTATTCACACAGGATACACTCATAAACATGATAAAATAAAAAAAAAGACATAGTCTGCACTGTGCAGATCGAGCCCTACTGTGAACATCCCACCGCACACACACAGATTTTATTAAACCTCTCTGACATAGCAAGGTCAAAAGGCATTCACGTTGGGTGGAGCTTTGAGGGGGAAATGAATTGAAGTCCCCAGGCTATGAAAAATAAGGTATTATCACTTGGATCACTGATTCACTGACCTTCTTGGTTGATCCCACGACACGACAGTGTGAGGGTGAAGCTCCTCCTCGTCGTCGTCTTTGCAGTTCTCCACTTTTACCTCCACCTTTGGTAACTTCCTCTCTGCTCTGCCTTTGTCTTCCGCGCGAGCTCCGTCTGCCTTTGATTCGTTCTTCTTTTTGTGTGGTAAACTTTTGGGCATCTGCCAACTGGAGGTGACAAAACAAATGGAATAAATAGCGATTGATCTCCTCTTCGGAGTTAATTGTCATTAAGTCTGTACATGAGGTCAATTAAGTCTGATATGAATGTTACGTCGCAATTTATTGGCTCACATGTGTGAAGATTTGCTCTGAATAACTGTTGCTATTTTTCTCAAGTCCTGACACAGTCTGACACATGGCCTATTGCAACCTATATTGGTAAGCCATGAGAGGATAGGGAGCTTTGGGAGCAAATTGCCCTGAAAAACACATTTTATACCAGGGAGGTATTGGTAAGGTGTCGTGTTTTATGTGCGTGTGTGTCCACGTACACGTGTTTCCATGTATATACAGTATATGTGGGTGCAGCACGAGAAGAGGTAGAGAAGTAGAGAATTTTTCATGAATATGTTTAACGGCGGAGGGTTGTAATAAGCCCATGGAGGTGAGTGATAGCAGTGCTATCTACACAGCAGGAGCCTATAGCCAGTTAAGTTACAGAGAAGGGCAGAACAAATGGTTCCACCAGGGCTGAAGAGAGCAGCAGGAAGGGGGATAGACTGCAGGTAGGGAGGGAAAATGAGGTAAAAAGGAAAAAGGCCTCGGTAAGATGACTGAGAATGAGAGAGATGGGAGACGGGTATAAACACAAAGAGTCAAGAGAGGAGTCTAGCAGAGAAAGAGACAAAGGCGGTATGTGTTGAAAGATAAGAGGCAGGAAAAGGTTGCAGAGGAGAAGACGGAGGGAGAGGGAGAAAGGCAGAGGCACAAAGATGGAGAGGAAGCAGGGACAGACAGTCGAGAAACTGACAGTCAGCACTGAGATCCATAAGCGAACGGCTAAATATAGCTCCGAGATTCAACATTCAGAGAAGTTTGTGCCTTTACCACGGTGAAAAATGGAGAGGGGAAAATATGGACTGGAAAAGAAACTCACAATCGGCTGAAACACAACTAGCAGATACAACTGATGACAATAACTCAGATCACCCGTATGACGGTGGGCGACTTGAAATAGTGGATCCATGTCTGCAAAAGCCCAAAGTTGGTCTTGCAAGGCCAACAAAGTCCACCATACGGAGTGGAGATGTATTTCATACTCCGAACTCTCCTTGGCAAACATGTCAACATGTAATAGGCTGGAACCTTGAAGCCTAATAAACCTTGAGGCAGGTTTATCTTGCACTCTGGGGGAATTAAGGGGCCAAAAATAATAGAGCGTGACCTCTGAATCCTCTATTACCTTGAGTTTGAGGCTGTGGTGATAGTGGAGAATCTCTTTGTGTCTTTCACTGGAGTTCTGAAGGAGGTAGCCGGAGCAGGAGCCTTCAGGTTCAAAGGCGCAGACTTTGCACTTTTGAACGTGGCCGGAGTTGGAAGCGAAGCTCTGATTGGACCTGGTGATCTGGATGAGGCTGACGGAGGTTCTGGAGAGCGGTGCGGGGGAGTGGGCGAGGACGAGGAGCTGTCCGTGGCGACGGATGCCAGAGGCGGCAAACTCAGACGAGAGCGGTACTCATCCACCTGATTAGCTGGAACAAAAGTTATACTGAGGGTGGAGGGAAGAAGGAGAAGAAGAGTGGGGGAGGGTTAAATCTGTGGTCATGTGAGTTCACTCCACTTTAACTCTTTTATCTTTCACTTTCATCACCAAACAATCAACAAACAACAAACAAATCACACTTAAATGAATGATGGATGATTTTTTTTTTATCATGCCAGCGATAATAAAAGATGATGATTATTATTTTACGATATCCGCGTATTTTGTCTGTTAGTTATAGATATATAACTTAACGACGTTATGAAGGCTGTTGCATTACGTATCAAAGCTTTTGCAATTGGAGCTTTGCACTCTGCCGGGAATGTGAGAGTCGTTCGCATATTCACTCAAAATTAATTCTGCTGCCATTGATAGGAGAAGAAAAGACAAAAATGGGAAAAGTGTTTGACTAAATGTACAGTTTGCTGTCAGGAAAAAGTGTCAAGTGCTACCAGACGTGCTTTTTTGAATCTGCTGAAAGAGCCAATTTCTCTGTTCCACTCATGGTGGCAGATTGAATATGTAGGATTTTTTTGCATTAAGCTGTTGTGACTGAGCCATGTGGACAGCCTGTCTTGTCTCAACAGAGGCAGTTTGATAGTGACAAGCCCTCACCCTTTATATCTGTCTTATTCTGAGGCTGCCAAAGCAACTCATCTGCCTCCACTCGCTGTTAGTTTGCTCGCAACGCTGTCAGAATGAGGGAATGTGGGCATGTGTGTATGTGTTTGTGTGTATGTGATAGATAGACAGGTAGCATGTGTGTTCCTCTGTGTGTGTGTGTGCGTGTGTGCGCGCGCGTGCGTGAGCGAATTGTGTGCGCATCAGAGAAGCTGTTTAAAATACTCTTTTATTCAGAAGCACACTGTTCAAGGTGAGATGAGTGATGAATTATTCAGAGATTTTTCCCATAGCAGGAAAAAGCTGTTTTTAGAGGTTAGACTGTTTGAAAGGCTAGGGAAGTATGTATGTGTGTGTGTGTGTGTGTGTGTGTGTGTGTGTCTGTGTCTGTGCATTGTGTGTGTCCGTGAGAGAGCGAGAGATGGATGGAAAGGTTGAAAGAGAGAGAGAGAGAGTGCCTGTTTGGCAGGGCAAAGAGGTGATGAAGGTGGGGCTCATTTCCAACCAGCCAAACAAGCATTGTGAGTATGGAGCCATAACTGCTGATGTTAGAACAAGTAATAATTTACCCAATGTACCTCCAGGCCATCTTTAAAATTTCATCATCTAATCTAATTTAACACGACTGCAGTACCTCAGTCAACTATGACTGCGACATCAAAAACAAGGCGGTAATTGAGATGTGTCGGGAAATGGGATGAGCTCATTTATAGGTGACACTGCAGGGAAATGTTTGTGACTGTCACACCTTTTTATTTATGTGTGCTCACTCTGCAGAGTCACATCCACTGTCAAGATCTATACGGGGAAGATCTAGAAAAATGTGGGTAACGCATTGAAAATATTTCAATTTCTGCGGGCTGATTGTTCTGCAACCTGATGGACCTTCACATTCTCTCTCTGTGGTTCATATTTGCATATTATTTTTCCTTTTTGTGTAACCCAGCAGCTTACAGTTTCAGACACAGCTCAGTGTTCTAAATAAGCACTGAGCAACGGTTTGCTGTAAACAGAAAATAGAAATGTAATGGACAGAACCGTAGTACATCTATTATTATTATTTGGTATCTTATGGATGCTCCTTGCTGTCAGGAGCTGATTGAGGGGCCTTTAACGTTCCCTTCACTAGGATAGCCTCCAGCCACACCCTGACTCAGATAAATGGTATAGATAGCGGATGGATGGACGGAAATTGTGAAGACGTTCACAATTGTCATTTCTCTGTTTGCGGCCACGACTCTAATATTATGATCTGCATTCGGATTCAGCCACACAACATCAGGCGCATTACGTCTGATACAATTCATATTTCTCTTGTGAGCTAACAACTGTTGCTAATGAGCAAGGCATTTGGTGCTGATAGCCGCCATTAGAGCGGTGTGCGGTCATAGAAGCTGTCAAATCAAACTGATTGTGGAACATTATGATATATTATTTCCAGCGACGGCATAAAGGAGCTCGAACCAGACAACGAGGCAATGATGCTATCTTTCAAACCTATTTATTATACTACATTCGAAATATATCACGCTAATTACTATATCCAGCAATCTCACAGATGGCACATCATGTATTGAGTGCGGTGACAACATTTGTCATTATTGTGCCAGACGCATGCGGTGCACCTGTGGCGCCATTGGAAATTGGCTGGGATTAGGAAGAGTGCATTCTCAGTGGGTGTGTGAGGAGCTGGGAATATTCATGGCCAATCAAGCCAGGCTGGTCTGCTGAAAGTTTTGTATTACAGAATACAAACTGCCATTTCCTTTGAGAAAAGCCGTGATGTCGAGTCGTAAAGCGTAGACAGAAATGAAACCCCAAATATGAATAAATTGTAAACACTGTATTCGCAAAAGGTTTTCGTGTCCCGCGATAGGCTAAATTTATGATTCTTGAGACGCTAATACCCCAGTCGCCATGTGCTCTATGTGTACAAACACATTATTCTGGAAGACAGAATAATAAAATATTTCTTATGATAACAATTCCTCTTCTCTGAAGATTCAGATTGTTTTGGTGATGTGATTAAAAAGGGTTAGATAAACATTCAGTGATTCAGATCAGATAATTCAGAACTTCGCATGTGCAAAACAATGTAATTAATGCAAATTTTGTGGATATAGCAATAGCGCATTCCACGCATTACCGATATCATAACAAACTTGCGATAATAATCCTGTTTATATTGAGCAATTTCTATGTTTATCCAGGGAGAACTGTCAGATTTTTTGCCAGAAAAAAAAAACTTGATTTCTATCTTTCCCCTTTCAAAACGAACCCAAAGACTGACAGCTATTACTGTACTGCATGACATCATGCTGTGTGTCAGAGTCAGGCGCCCAAAATAACACTACTTTTGGCAGGCTTATTAGCAAGTAAGGAAATGACACACAGAGTTGGTGCATATTCAGTAATCTACCGTGTTTGGACAAGGATACCGCATCGAGATTATTGGACACAGGCAACCCAGTGAGAGCAAACTTATGATCTTGTAGAGTTGTGTAACATAGCAAGCATAGTTAGCCATTCTGTGTGTGGCTGTCCCCTCACCTTACTTCTGGTCCTATGACAGAATGTCTGCGGAGCATAGCCCTGGCCTTTGCGTTGGTCAGGTTGGAGGTTGGTTCTCCATTGATAGCTAGAATGGCATCCCCCACCCCAAGTCTGCCATCGTGGCTAACAGAGCCTCCCTGGACCACACTGCGCACCAGCATGCCTGAGCCGTCCTTGAAAGCACTCACCGACATGCCTGCCAACACGCACACGCACACGCACGCACACACACACACACACACACAAACAGGTGAGTGAGGAGTTGGCAAAGGCTCCGACTGAATGCATGCCAAACAGACAAACATTTTCCCAAACAAACACCTGACAGTGCCATAATCAGCATAATCAAGACAGACACTATAAATAAGCAGATTAGCACACATACACGACTACAAATGCTTGACATTTACACGGCTTCATCCTTCATTCTCACACACACACACACACGCACATTGGCTTAGGTTGTAGGTGACTGGAGGATACATGCCAGTCACACAACACCTGACTTAAGCGCTATCAAATTGGACACTAGCTGGATTAGACAAACACATCTTTAATGCAAACAGGCAGAAGCAGGCAAATCTGGAATCAAACACACATGCGCGCACACACACACACACAGACGCCGTGCAGAGAAGAAGGGACACGAACACAGCCAGCCTTGTCTATAACGACGCAGGAAGCTGCCTTAGAAGCTTATTTACTACACTATGATGTCATATCCAGGAAAGCTACGCACATTCACAACACTATGGTTGTACTGTAACATAATTTGAAATTAGTCAAAGAAATGACCGGATTTATTTTGGATCAAATAAATAGTTTATTGTTCTTTGTTTTACATTCAAATTACAATACAATCATAGTGCTTGGAATACAATGAGACACAGCCACTGACACTAAAAGACAAACAACAGACACAAAGAAAGTTTCAGGAAATAACAATTCATGGCTATAATACAGCATCAAATACTGTCGCCTATAATAATCCCTTGACAATACATTTCTATATGAAAATGTATTTTTTTCTTTATCCTTAAGGACCACATTCATAGACGGTGAGTGCAATAGTGTCATCCCAATCAAGATCAACATCGACATCCACATATGCTGTTTACTGCATAGAATTTTTTTTATACAAGAAAGGCATGAAGTTAAGTCTAATAATAATCGTAGGAAGTCTAACATTTCCTTATGACAACCTGCTCTAAAAAGCCACATAGTCTGCACAGTATGAGCCTAGACACGGTAACATGCAATACATCAGCTCATAGGCGTGCAGTAGACTGGACCTAATAAACCTAATAACAGGAAGCAGGTAAATTAAAGGCAAAAACACCGGATGGCTGCACTTTTGTTCCTAAATATCATCAATATTGAAGCCTGGCCTGGCTGAGATTGCATTCAATTGCAAATGCATTAAATGTATAACACACTGAATCTATAACTCTCGAAAAAT
Organism: Brotula barbata; assembly: GCA_900303265.1. Taxonomy (NCBI): domain Eukaryota; kingdom Metazoa; phylum Chordata; class Actinopteri; order Ophidiiformes; family Ophidiidae; genus Brotula; species Brotula barbata. The sequence goes on along the minus strand of OMNV01020222.1, from coordinate 10,698 downwards.
TTTACTCCCAGAAACTGCTGCAGATTTCAATGTATCATAAGGAGAGCAACCCTATTTGAAATAGTTGAAAATACAAAATCCCACTGACATACAGACTGTGCATTATGACCTTGTTTTTATCCGGCTATCAAGTACAACATGCTGTGATTTAAAAGTTTCACATGCGCAAGTAGTGCAGTGCCTTAGCGGAGCTCAATTCCAGAATACTAATGAGTTTTTTTTCCCCCTGCATGCTTTGCATAGTGCCCTCAGAAGAAAGTGTTGTTCCTCCCTGTCATGTTTGTAAAGTCAAACTTTCATACGACATCCACATGGACCACATATATTTAGATCCAAAATAAGATTCACTATTGATACCACATCCCACCTTATTTAGACTTTGACTGACACACACACACACACACACACACACACACACACACACACTATTGTCCTCTCTACTCTCATTTATCCGTAGCAAATCACTTCAGCACTCTTCTTCGGGGCATCTGTCATCGCTGCCTGTTATCGCCATTATTGCCATGCCAGCGATGTACACACACCAAGAAACCACCACCACGAGAAACACAGGGAACATACCAAGGCTACGGTCGCCCCGGACAACGGTAACTGTCCTCTCAAAGCTGGTGCGGGGGGGTGGAGGCGGGGCTTGCCTCTTATCGTCGTCTTCCATGATGCTGTTGCGCTGACACAGCTGGTTCTCCTAAGAGAGTGAAAACAGAGACTACATGTGAGGGTGGAACAATAAAAGCAAAGAAGAAAAAAAAAAGACCCGGTACAACTTAAATGGTGCAACGTCTGGAAAAGGAATTCTACGAAGGTTCTCGGTCGCTATCGTGGTTTAACAGAGACCCAGCTTGACGCAAAATTGATTTCAAACAACTGTTCGCTCTATAGAATGAGGCCCTCAGGAGAACCTCCGAAACCTGCAGACAGGTGGACTACTTTGGCCCCCAGGGTGCTTCACAAAGAAAAGGCCAGGGACGAGATCGTCTTTGAACCTTTACAGAGAGCACAAGCAGCACTGAAGTTCAGACGCTACTTTGCCAAGGATTCCGTCTTTGATGAGAACTTCCTGACACCGGCTGCTCTCTCTCTCTGTGTGTTTGCTTGGGTGTGTGTGTCGCTGCCGTACGTCCTCGCACAAAGCAGCGTGCCCATGTCGAGCGGGAACAAGTAAGCCCTTTTAATTAACTGCAAATTGTCGGTAATGAAGCAAACACCACAACAAAAGCCTCGTTCAATAGCACCGTGCTGAGGCCTTGAGTCACAATGGAAGAATAAGTCATTGACACTGAGCACTTTCTCTATACCTGACCCAGTGATACTGATACAGCAGGCTCTAAGCTGGCGACCGTGGATCTTGAATGGAGACTCCTTACGTGCCTTACGTGTCATGGTAATCTCCTTTAGTGCAGTGAAAATGGCGACCGCAGAATCTCAGGTTTGGGGCGGCCATGAGTGCGTACAGTGACACAGACGGCAAAGTTCAGTGTGCTGGAGCGTTACTGTAACCTCCGCCGGAAAGGTGAGGTTCTAATGCAGTTTGTCTAATGAGTATGACGTACAGAGAGGACTGATTTCAAAGATGACATCATTATAGAATTTAAGGCACATATATCCGTACACACGCTGTCCAGCTCTATTTATTCAAGATCTATGGGTCACCGCACAGTGTGTAAGGAAAACTGGCGTGTGTGAAAGTGAAAAAGATGTGAGCAAAATTTATTTAGCAGTTTGTGTACAGTTTAGACAGTTTTAAAGTGAAGCATCCGAACAGAGAAATCCCCTTGGCGTACCGTGGTCTTGTAGCAGGGCTGGATGGTGCTGTTCTCCTCAGAGTTGCAAATGACGGTGTTAGTAGTCTCAGCTGATTCTGCTAGCAGGCTGACCTGCGTGTGGCTGTCACTGTCATCGCAGGAAAACTGCGTGCTCCTCTCAGAAATGGGTGTTAGGCCGCCGCACGGCTCCAGCTGAGAACATGAGAATCCAGAGTTCCAGAGTGAGAGTTTATACAAATCGGGCAAAACGTGTCTGTATGCTTCTGTGATGGGGTCTTCCAAAGTGAGTGAGCGAGAGCATGGAAGCGAGCAGACTAAAGGAGGAGACTGTAAATTAGACACCCTCCACTCCTGTCCTGCTCTCTCTCCATCTGTAGTGTGGTTCAGCATTGTGTTCACCTCTCAGCTGCATTAAAAATTCAGACGGCCTGTAACTGGATGCTTTGTTCCTTGTTACTAAGCCACAGTCCACAACAAAAAGGAGGAGGAAGATCTCAAGAAAAACACAAGTTTACAAATTTCTTAAAACATGCGAGTTCTTCAAAAAAAAAATGGTATAACAATAGAAGATAGCTGTGTTTTTTTATTATTATTATTATTATTATTCTGAGCAATAAATAAAATGTATCTACTTTTATTTTCATTGATTATGTCTTCATTGAAAATTACAGTATATGACATACCGGTAGCGGTTTGGCAACACCGATGCAGACCGGGCCGTAGCCGGTGGATTTAAGGACATGCACTGCATAATCCAGACTGGAGCCTTCTAAGTCTGTTTCGTTTACAAACATGAGGCGGTCACCAGGAAGTAAGCGGCCATCGCGGTCTGCTACACCTCCAGGCACCAGGGACCGGATTACCAGAACAGTTTGAGTGGCGTCTTCGGGATCCTGAGATAAAGACAGATAGAGACGGTGTATTTTTAGCCCTCATTTTAGTGTTAACAACTTATTGCTCCCATCTGATTCCAGAAAGGTGGAATGTCCACAGTCATTCCACACACACTTCTCCATTATTGCTCATCGTCTCCGACTCCACCCTGATATTCTTAGACTGCAGACTATTCTGGTCTCTTCTATTTGCAGACCGGCTTAGGGGCGTGTCTCTGACCTGGTAGTCCAGGATACTGAAGCCCAGTCCTGACTCTCCTTTTTCCAACTCCACCACCTCAGCCTCTCTTTCCCACATGGCCAGAGGAGGTGACATGGGGGCCACGCCACGCTTGGTGATGTCCTCCGCCGTAGGACAGGGGATGACACAGCCGTGGTCCAACTGGGACACGTAAGGAGGACAGAGAAGGCAAAGCAGAGGACATTGATTTATAGTACAGAAGCTTGTCATGTGGTCATTTTTGAAATCATTTTGACTATGTAAATACTGTTAATAGGAAGAATTTTCGAGCTAATTATCTATCCATCTTCCCTTCCCACCTTTCTCCATCTAAACATGTGCTCACCTTCTCATTGAACTCAGCGAGCAGCTCTTTGAGGGTGAGACGGGGATCGTCACAATCATCCTCGTCGCTGTCGGGAATCGCTGGCTGTACAATTCGAGAGCACACCATGCATATATGCACTGGCAGCTCCTTTAGAATATTGACCACCTCCTTATGTGTCGCTCCGATGAGAGGGATACCATTCACCTGCCGGGAAAGACAGATGCTATTTATCTCTAAAACTTAAGTTGACATTCTTCTTTCATGAGTCATTTGGCATTTGAAAAGTATCTGAAGAACACACCTCTGTTGTTCATCTTTAGCGCTGTTGGAAATGCTTTCTACATTGTATCTAAGTCTACTGTAGAACATCCAAGTTCACCGTGCTGCTCGTCAGGATGAGTGATTTATGTGGGGCGTGAACCTGCCCGACAGAGGTGGAAGAGGGCAAACACGCCCCCTGTGGTACTTGCACTCAAGTACATGGGCACACTTGCTCTCAACACCCACCACTATATGCCTCTGCCTGAAGGTAAGAAGTTGTGTAGTGTGGCTCGCGTTGCATTGTTAACAGAAATAATGTAAGAACGACTAAGTGCAGTCTTATGTGTGATCATTTCTGCTTTGAATCATCATCGTGTAGATTTGCTCAATATGCGTTGCAGAAATACTGGATGGAGGATCACCTCCAATATCTGGTCTCCAGCGAAGATCCTCCCACTCTGGCCCACAGGCCCCTCGGGTAAAACAGAGCAAAGGTAGTGGTGTCCCGCCCGAGCCTCCATACTGATACCCAGACCGCTAGTCTCACTGAATCGCACCAGTTGACACACCTTAAGGGAAAAAGCGCAACGTGTGAGGAGATAAACGGACAATCAACAGTTGAGATCCACGTAATAACGATATTTTACTTGTGTCATACCAAAACTTCATATCTTGCTCCGAGTGCATGCTGCCACCACTTCCTCAGCTCCTCCTCCTCAGCTGATGTAAGCTTCACCACTGTTAAATGCAAGAACACACATACACACTTGCATCACATATAAACACATCAGTATTCGTTCCAAGACACAGATGATCCAATCAATAAAGAATAGGGACCCTCAGCTGTGTCATGGACAGAAGACACAATAATTCTTCTGGCAAAGCAAGATGACAACACAGCAACAACAATACAGCACAGGCACACAGGCACATACACACACACACACCCACCGTGTAATGACTATTTCTTGGCAAGCTCATGTTTTCTAGCTCATTTATTAAAGGCTTGGAGCAATCGGGGATTATTTGGCAGTACTAGCTAATCAAGCCTAAAAATCCATGTCTAAATAAAGACATACATGCAGGCGGGTGAGAGACAAATCATCTGGAATGAACTGAATGAGTTGGATAAACACATGACCGCACAACTCTATAAATAGAAGGAGCTGGCTTCACTGCCACACTGCTGTTCGCTGGGCTCAATCAGCCTATCAGAATGCTGTAAGTCCCATGATCCAGTCCCAGGCTGTAGTGCAGTCATGGAATGTGAGTTTACCATCTCTGGAATCGTGTCGGGGTCGTCTGTTGGCATATGCTGCTCGGCGGGAGATTTCACGCAGCGAGCAGATTTCTGTGTGATGGAGAAAGATGTTGGGAGTCACAAACAGGCAAACACACAGAGAGACACACTCATGCGTGCATATAGCAAAGTGACAAAATGGATCATGTGTTGAACTTTTCAGCGTTTTCTACTACTATCTTTACGCAAACATCTGGGCAGGCTGGGAAAGTTTGCCAACATAAAGTCTTTGATGTCTTTATATTCGTCATTTGATTTATTTCCCTCACTCATGTGTTAGGTTTACATTAAAACTATGTTTGAATCTGACAAAGAGCTTCATACACTTGATTTGAAACTGTTTTTAAACGTATATTACCCCTTAATCTCATAGCTTCATCCAAGAGCTTTGACCTGGCACTTTTTTTTAAACCAGAAAAAGCATCAATAATTGGAAAAAAAATCATCTCATCAATTGCAGAAAGAAAACTACAATTAAGTAAATCAACTGCAAAAATGTATTTCAAGTATCGTTACTTTTTGCACTACCTTTTCCCATCACAAGCGTAATGAAAAGCATGGAAACGCACATTAACGCCTTAATTAGGCACGTGTCAGATGAAGAACTCATAAAGATACGATAAACTACGGTAACTAACACCTGACTTTAGACTATTTGCACATCTGCCATCTCCTTAGCACACTCTTTTCATGAATTAGTAAAATAGTCTTGAAAAGTTACTGTTTACTTCTTAAGTTTTCATTTAAAGTTAGCAATAGCCTTCCGTTTAGCATGCTAGGTAGCTACCTTGCTAATATTAGCTAAAAACTGTACTTTTGTCATTCTCATCATTACTATGGCTTTGATAGTGTTATTGGTAATGTTTAAAAACAAACAAAAGGAGATAGAAATGATGTGACAGGCAGAATATGTCCCTGTGACGTTAGGTAAAATATATAAAATGCTATAAGCATTTAGCATTTAGCGCTCATTGTTCATTTCTTTCAGTGAACACCCTGAGGTGTAGTAGCACTGAATCAGAGAGTTGCAGCACTGCAGCACCTGTCTCCTGGATCCTGTTGATGCCCATTGGGTAAGATTTTCTTTCGTGGAAGCTGTGGGAATGTCGGAGAGGCTGCAGGGGTGGACCCCGGGGCAGAATGTGACTCAGACTAACGGCTCTCCTCAGCAGCCTCAGCCTGACATGGGGGCCTGTCCTTCTCAGGACTTCCATGGCTCGTTGCTCGCTGCAACCCTGCAGGCTCACCCCATCAACCTGAGAGTGAGGCGACAGGGTGGGGAAAAGCGCAAAGATAAACATTGTCGATATGAGACAGAGGCACAGTGTTTATGGATTGAGAAAACGGGCTGAGGGAAAGGCAAGCGCAGGTAAATAAAATGGGGGAGTAAAACGAAATCAATAGCAGTGGGAAAAAAAAGATGGAGACTGAAAGCAGAGGGCAGAAACTACAGATGATGAAGAGATGGAAGGGAGTAAAAGTAAGAAAGAACCCAGAAGAATTCCACTTTATCAGCTAAAAAATACCCTAATTGGTGTGTATGGTAAAACTAAAGGTTGCAAACTTGGCAGTTTTTGAGAGCGCTGAAATCGTTAAGATTCAGCAGAGAATACATTTCTGAGACAACTGTATTTGTCTTCAGAGGGTTCCGTAAAACAAGTTATCTGCTGTGTTCTAAATGGAACTCACAGATAATATGATGTCTCCGATGTGCATGCGTCCGTCTTGATCGACAGTGCTCCCTTTCACTATGCTCTTCACCATCACACCGGCGCTATAGGCTAGGGAAAGCAGTGCAAAAATACAGAACACACACTTAGCATCGCTTGTTTAAACATCACACACCATCATTAAATGCTCACAGCGGCAGAAAGTTTGTGAAATTATCTCTACTTCAGCTAAGCTCTGCTCAGTATAAATGAATACCTGAGTTTAGATCCCCGATGTAGCTGGAGATGGTGAATCCCAGGCCCTGGAGATTTTTAGTGAAGTCCACACTGTACTCGTACTCATTATTTATGTCACTGAGCTGGAAAGAAGCAGAGAAAGAAAATGAAATGATCTTTACGGGTCCAGACCATCGTGTAGTTTACCCATCATGGCAGTGATTAGCTCATTATCATGAGTGAAATGACAAGTGTGATGAGAGGACAGGGTTGGACATACAAAATCATTCAGTTGTGAGTAAACACACACAAAGCCACTGCACACAGACACACACGCGTGCGCACGCACCTTGCTGTCCAGGCTGTCCTGGCAGAGGACAGGTGTGGAAAGGTGGTTGTCCTTGCTAATATCCCTGGCGACGAGTAGTTTCACCTTGCTACCAGCATTTCGCAGCACCTGCAGCAGGTGGTCATTTGTGATTTCGTTTGACAAAAACAAATAAAAAACCCTTGAAAAGACTGTTTCCTTGGAAACACATTACATATGGCATACTGTGGCTAGAATGACCGTGTCAGATTACAATGTCACATTTCGCTGTTTCTTTGCACAAAATACGCGCATCAAAACCTCGTAAGCGATTTTAAACCAAAATAACCAAATGGACCCCTCACCTGTGCCACCTGTTCGCTGTTCATGCCCACCAGATCCGTATCGCCGATGCTCAGGAGCAGATCCCCGCTACACAGGCGCTTGTCCTGAGGTACCCGATGGCAAAAAGCAAATCATTTGTGACCAGTTCTGTGTTCAGTCAGCTTTAGTTTGTTCGATTTATGTAGGTGACATTAGAGGATTGAGGGTCACGTGGATTTACCCGTCCTGCTGCTCCTCCAGGAAGGATGGTTTTGACCATGACTCCTGTGCTCCGTCCTCCGATGATACCAAAGCCAAGTCCCCGCCCATCGTTGGTTAGCTCTATCATCTCCACATGACGCCTCTAACAAGGAGAAGATAACAACGAGACAGAGAAAGAGATTCTATTTGATTCAACAACATAAGAGCAACTACGTAACACCGGCAGTGAAAAACATATTTGACTTTGTTGAGGTCTACGGTACCTCGTCGGAAACAGCAGACAGGTTCGTGTCCATGGACGAGGTTCGGGAGTTTCGAGGAGGAGTGCAATACTAGAAAAATTAAATAAAAATGCATTGTCATAGCCAAACACGGTTGATTTTATGAATTAGTGGGATTATTATTTAATTACCAGGGATTCTGTCTGCACGCTGTTGTCCAGGTCTGACAGGAACTGCTCTTGGGAGACCAGGGAGGAGTTGCTTCCATCTCTGTGAAACGATCTAGCAGTGCTGGGCCTTCGGTTCTCCATGGCCCACGTGTAGGAGTCGCTGTGGCTGAGCGACTTCATACCTAGCGGCGCGCCCTGGCATGGGCCACAGTTCATGGATATGGATTTGGAGATCCGCTTTTACCAAAAGTGAAGAAGAGGGGTGAGTCAGAACACACGGGTGGATGGAGAAAGAAAGAGAGAGGACATTAAATTGAAAGGGTGGAAACAGGAGAGATGGATGGGCGGGACGGAGAGTGGACAGATGGAGAGAGATTGAAAGAGAAACATAGGGGGGAGATAAAGAAGTAGGGTGGTGGTTTGATAGAGAGGCGGAGACATTAATTAAGGAAAGATGTGGGGGGAGATACGGGCACACAGAGGAATTGGGCGGGTGATGGAGTGATGGAGCGATGGGAAATGGAACGGATAGAGAAGTTGGCAGAGGAGGACACTGTGGCTATGGGACAATGAAAAAAGACGTGGAAAGGTGGAGGGACGGCCGGTATGTGTGTGCTAGCCAAAAAACAGACAGATAAGATTAAAGTAGAGCAGGGAGGGGACAGATAGGAGAGAGGGAACACGGAGACAAATATGTGGGGTAGTGAGGGCGCATAACCTCAAATCTGCCTCTTATCTTATTCTTTTATATATTCTATTTCAAGGATTATACGGGCGGTTCAGCGGAGGACTATTTCTGATCCGTGTGCTGTTCCACTTTGGTTGCTACTGAAAAAGCAGTAGCCATAAATGATAAAACGCTATCAAAAGGACTAAGAGACAGATTTGTGGGGCTGATTTGCATGTGGGTTGCTAATAAACGCCGACTACACCTGCAAAAGTATCAGACGCCCAAAATTGGAGTAACGTTGGACCGTCGTGGTCGAGTTTGACTGGGAGATTAGGAACGTTGGATGTAATTCTGTGACGTGCTGCTTGAAATGAAAGACGCTAATGGATTCATGATTATGCTGCGGATATGTTTGATTATAATGATAAGGTGTAAAGTACGTGGGCAATTAAAGCACACACCACAACAGGTAAGACGTGTGAAAGACTTTGACGATGTAAATGGAGTCAGCTATAGATGCTATATACAAAACGAAGGAGCAGATATATATATATATGTCTGTCGAGTTGTTTCAAATAACTTTTAGACAGACATAGACTGATACAGAGACGTCTCTCGCTCTCTTTCCCTCTCTCTCTCGCCCAGCTTTAGGCTTTGGTAAGCTGATTATTCATTCAGTCTGCTTCCTGCGTTTCTTTCTCTTTTTTTTTTTGGCATGATCTTCGCTCCCTCCTCGCACGTATACGCCGAACACCCACACACCAGCGCTCATGCTTTACCTTCGCTGGGGGCTGCTGTATGCTTAGTATATGATGGAAGAGGGGGCTCTGCAGGACGGTCTTTAACATGGAGAGTTTCTCCAGCGTGGGGACCTCCCCGCGCAACATGAGTTTGGCCTGCAGCCTCTCCACGGCCTCCAAGGCACGCTGAGTATCTGCAGAGAAACGATACACGTTGTTAGCGTCGTGCAGAAAACAGACATTCGGAGGGGCGGCTTTGAAATTGTACACACATGCACGACAGCGAGTGCGGTGCGATGCTGCTTGAGTCAAGAAGTCCTCTTAAGTTTTGACAGAATCTGAGCAAGATGTCAGCAATCATCCACAGTGTGATGAGGGTGAGTATGATAATGGTGTTGTCTCTGCTCAGCACAACTAGATAAATTGCTGCATTTCAAGCAGGGTGCACATTAGGTCACTCCGCCCTTGTTTATTTTGTGGAGCAGCAGCTAATGAGCGCGAGCTGCAAGTGCAGTAATTGTACGTGGCACAAGGTTAGGACCCTGTACACTCTTCACCCACAAAGTTTTGACTGCGGACCAGATCCTGCAGTCTTATCGTGCCTCACTCCACAGCTTGTGGGAGGATGGCAGGGAATTCATTGAGCGACTGGAACGCGTTTGTTCTTTTACGGATATACTTACTCATAATTTCCATCTTATGATTCTCTGCTGAAACGTGTCCGCCTGTCACCCGCCTTAGTTAGTTGTCAGTCTTCTTTGTTTTGGCACCTGTAACGTGGATGATAAAAACAGGTGACATGGTGCAGATTGTAATGTGACAGCATTGTTGTGAAGAGGCTTTCACCTTGGCGTACGCTTCATCTTTTACAGCATCTTTAATGTGCTTTATTGTACGAATTAGCAAGGGAGAACGTCCCCACCTCTGTGTGTACAAAGGAATTAATTAATTCTTACTTTGCATCTTCTGCAGCACTTCACATTTTCTTTTTTCTTTTTTTTACCTCAACAGACCCCGTCTAGGTTTTGCGCCCATGCTTGTTTGCGAGCACCTTGCTTGTCATCCTAATGCTCTTTAGTAGGATTTAAATCTGCTCCAGAGGGCTTTATCAGCCTGTGATGATAATTAAAGGCGACACATGAACTCCCGACCATTCTGACGTTCAGGGAAGCCTGTATAGCGATGGATAGCGACGACATGATTTGATTTGCAAAACGATTGGCTGGAAATGACAACGTCTCATCTGACATTAAATTAGAGGCCACTGATTAAGCCAACAGTGTTCGTCCTTCACGGCAGCCTGATATAATCGATATTTATGCCTGTTGATTCGTATATTTTGCTCCAGTAATTACGCAGGCCCCGCAGCTATACT
>OMNV01020221.1:0-32178 GCA_900303265.1 Brotula barbata | reverse complement strand
CCGGGACCGGTTCTGGATTCGGTTCCGGTTCCGGTTCTGGATTAGTTCCTGGTTCCGGTTCTGGATTTGGTTCCGGGACCGTGGAAGGTTCGGTTCTGGGTTCAGGAACGAGTTCGGGTTCAGGTTCGGGTGCGGGTTAGGGTTAGGGCTAGGATTAGAGTTAGGGTTAGGGTTAGGGTTAGAGTTAGGGTTAGGGTTAGGGTTAGGGTTAGGGTTAGGGTTAGGGTTAGGGTTAGGGTTAGGGTTAGGGTTGGGGTTAGGGTTAGGGTTAGGGTTAGTGTTAGGGTTATGGTTAGGGTTAGGGGTTAGGGTTAGGGTTAGAGTTAGGGTTAGGGTTAGGGTTAGGGTTAGGGTTAGGGTTAGGGTTAGGGTTACAGTTAGGTTTAGGTTTGGGACCAGTTCTGGATTCGGTTCCGGTTCCGGTTCTGGATTTGGTTCTGGGAGCGTGTACGGTTCAGTTTTGTGTTCCGGTTCGTTTGAGGTCCGCAACCCGTTCTGGATTTGGTTCCGGTTCTGGTTCTGGATTCGGTTCCGGTTCTGGGTTCGGTTCTTGTTCCGGTTCTGGATTCGGTTCTGGGACATGTAAAGGTCGGATCCGAGTTCCAATTTGAGTTCGGTCCAGGACCGGTTCTGGTTCCGGTTCCGGTTCTGGATGCGGTTCCGGGACTGTGTAAGGTTCCGTTCTGGGTTCCGGTTCATGTGAGGTCCGGGACCAGTTCTGGATTCGGTTCCGGTTCCGGTTCTGGATTATTTTCTGGTTCCGGTTCTCGATTTGGTTCCGGGACCGTGGAAGGTTCGGTTCTTGGTTCGGGCACGAGTTCGGGTTCAGGTTTGGGTCAGAGTTAAAGTTAGGGTTAGGGTTAGGGTTGAGGATAGGGTTAGGGTTAGGGTTGGGGTTAGGGTTAGGGTTAGGGTTAGGGTTAGGGTTACAGTTAGGTTTAGGGTTAGGGTTAGGGTTGAGGATAGGGTTAGGGTTAGGGTTAGGGTTAGGGTTCATGTAAGGTCTGGGACCAGTTCTGGATTCGGTTCCGGTTCCGGTTCTAGATTAGTCTCTGGTTCTGGTTCTTGATTTGGTTCCGGGACAATGGAAGGTTCGGTTCTGGGTTCGGGCACGAGTTCAGGTTCAGGTTCGGGTGCGGGTTAGAGTTAGAGTTAGGGTTAGAGTTAGGGTTAGGGTTAGGGTTAGGGTTAGGGTTAGGGTTGGGGAGTTAGGGTTAGGGTTAGGTTTAGGGTTAGGGTTAGGTTTAGGGTTAGACTTAGTGTTAGAGTTAGGGTTAGGGTTAGGGTTGGGGTTAGGGTTAGGGTTAGGGCTGGGGTTAGGGTTATGTTTAAGGTTAGGTTTCGGGTCCAAGTTGAGGTTTATGTTGGGGTTAGGGTATCACAAAAAACGTTTTTAGCGGCCATCCTTTCGACAAAATGTTTACTAAAATAACAAACGCTTAGAAAAATGTGCGCATTTGAAAAACTTTTTTCGCTTGCCTCTCAGGACTTCCTACAATCTAGTTCTCAGAGAGGAAGTGAGACATTGTAAATTGATTACAGCGAATGAACATTTTCTTTTTATCAGATCTTCATTTGTGCAAGCACTATTAATTTCTTGATGTTTTGACTCCAAGTACAAACTCGGAGTAGAATACACTCACACACACACCTGAGGAATTTCTCAAAAGGAGTGGGTTATTTTCATACATGCATGCCATATATAAGGTTACTCACAACGTGTACATATGCACTCTCAAGCTAAATCCTGATTGGAGTGGAAGCTGTCAGAGAAGGATTTTACAGCAGGAAGTGTGTAATTATCATGGACAGAGGGGCACAGATAGATGGATGTGTGTGTGTGTGTTTAACACTCCCACTCAATTTCACTGCAATCTACTGGACTAATAGAAAACAGGTGTGTGTGTGTTTGTCTGTGTGTGTGTGTGCACACGCATGCAGTTGTAAGTGAGCATTTTTTTTTCTGTGTGAGGACACAAACATACATATGTGTGTGTGTGAGTGTCATGGTATCAGGTTGTTGAACTTGGATGACGAATGAGGGACAGGGACAGGGGGCCGATTCGCTGCCATTTTCATGTCAAATAAAGTCTTTGGGGGCCCCGTATAGTACAGCTGATTTTTCCAACGCTATGACCTCTGTGGCCTTTAAAGTTATCTGTCAAAGTCAGTCTCTCATGATCTTTGTTTTAACGTTTCATTTATTGTATTCTACTTTGGATTTTTATTTAATTTAACAATTTTTGTTTTTCTTCGTCATTGAAATGAAAGTCTGTTGGTTTTTAACTCCTTATACTCAGGACACTTAAAGGCAAATTTCAGTGTTATTTAAAGGATTTTTGATGAATTTAATGGTCATTTCTCACATCAGTAACTTTATCAGTATTTTCTAATTTCCATAACATTTATTTTAGAGCTTGGGTATTATTATATACAGATATCTCCAGAATGGATCCATGTATTTTGTTACCTTAGGAAACTTTGGGCTTTTCACTTATTAGAATTTAACCTTTGTAGAGATGGACCCCTTGGTGGTTAACTCGGACTTTATGAGGATAAATCATGATGCATGTAGCTGCATCCAACAATCCCTCTTACCTTCGTGGGGACATTTGCTAATAGAGCTGCAGTTGCAATAAAATGATAGTATTAGCTTTATGATGAATACTTCAAGCTGCCAGTGATAGGGGCAGTTAGAGGTCTGACATGAAAACCTCTGAAGTTTCATTGGCGCTCATCTTCTTACTGATTGAGAACACAGAGTCTCAGCCGCTTCTCTTCTTACTCGTTGATTACTGACTGTAGCCGCCAGATGTGTTACATATAACATCTGCAATCAGAGGGTGTACAAGATTAACCTGTGAAACACACACAATGACTCAAAAACACATACACGCATGTATACGTGTGTGTATGTGTACAATGCTGTTTCACATTGGTCACAGAACCTCTCTCCCTTCCTGAAAGCAATAAAAAGCGTGCCTTAAAAACGCCTGGAATTGCCATAAAGACTGTGTCCTCATGTTATTTGCATGTGCACATTTGTGTGTGTGTGTTTGTGGGGGGTGGTGGTTCTTCACTGAGCATACCAACCAAATAGAAGATCCCAGCAGACTGTAGCCCTAAATACAAACACAAACAACAAAGACACACACACACAGACACACAGACACACAGAGGAAAACCTAAATAACAAAACCACTTTAAATTGTGTGCACATCCATTTAAGAGGGAGAGGAGGCCTCTATTTAGAGACACCTGTGACAGCTCTTCCTTCCTCTTCTAAAGAGTGTTCGTTCTCCCCTTCTCTTGTGTCCCTCTATCGCCTCTGACTTTTCATACAGCCTGACTTTCAGATTTAACCACTGACAGATATGATTTTTAATGGCATATAATTTCAAAGTCTGCTCAGGCAGGCAAATACAGAGGAGAGATCATCAGCATGTAAGTTATTCGATAAGATCATACTCCCGTAGATAATATTTTCTCTTGATTTTGTGGCCCTCTGCTCACTTTTAGAAATATGTATATAAAAAACAAAACAAACAATAGGTCTCTCTTGCAGTCTTATTTGGGACCTTGTAACACTTATCTACAGCAAAAACACTATACAACTCAAACAACAGGAAATATAAACTGTATCATCCTGCAGGCCTGATGTAACTCTGAATTCATAGAACTTACTTAATGCTGCATGTAAGACACTCACACATGAAAAATAGCGCACACACACCAGCCCAAACCATCCCACAGAGCAGCATTGGTGTGGGGCAATGAGACAGGCGTCAGGTTATGTAGGGTCACTCAAGCATAGCCAGGTTAGTAATGGCTTTGGTCTGGACCAGAACCGGTAATAGGATTGGTCTGGATCAGAACTGACTAATTTGTCAGCAGCTGTGCAGCTCCTGGTCTCAGTGAGCCTGGGCGAAGCTCCAGGGACTGATACCAAAGCTCTCCACCCGGCTCCATCTCTGTGGCCAAACCACAAGGTCAAAAAACTACATTTCAAAAGAAATCAGGGATCACAAGCTATGTATTTTTCCCCAAAATCTATTTAAGGTTGGGGTTAGGCACAGATTGTCACTGGGGATAAGGTTGAGGTAAGGGTTAGATTCATTACTTCAGCTAAAAAATGGTAACGATTTCCAGCACTGCAGTTTGGCCAGAAAGTGACATTCTGTGCTTCTTTTGTTATACATGATCCAGATGGACAAGATGATGATAAACCACCTGCAAAATTCTGATCTGATCAAAAACAGGGAGTATAGTCAACGAAGTGAGAAACAGGAGGTTTTAATAAAAGTATTGACCCTCGTAAGTCCCTCTTAAAGACTTTCAGCGATGCAAATCATTCAAATGTTGTTAATTATGAATTTCTCAAGTCTGATATGAATAGCAGCTCTCCAGTGATCCAATGTTGAATTAATAAACATGCTGTTACAGTCACAGTTGGCACTGTGAAATTTCTGTATGTGACCATGCCTCCAATCCAAACATGAAAGCACACAAACACACACACACACACGCTAATACCAAGTTAAAACATGCCTGCCAATACAAATACAAGAAAAGGACACAGAGGCACATGCAAGGACATACACACATAGAACATACACACACACTCACACACACACGTAGACATATGGACAAGCCACTGGCCCAATGCGTGACAAACCCTCTCTTGGCGCTGTAATAATCACAGAGTAGCTCTACAGTAAAAACACACATGGTTTACACTGCATTTCTGTTTGTATCTGTATGTGTGCCCATGCTTGCATGGGCTTAGCAACACACACACACTCATTCGTTCACACACACACAAATCAGTATGTGGGTTTCTACTTTGGGCATCAAACCACACTCAAGTTTTTGCTGTGGTTTTTCTTTCCTTTTCTCTCATTTTTTCAGGTATTGCCAGAGACCCTGTTCCAAACCCAGATGCTGATGTTTTTACAAGGCTTCCACACATGGACATACACACACACACACACACACACATAGATGGAGAGAGACAGAGAGAGAGAGTTTAGTAATCTAGCCCTGGTTGACCTACATGTTGGCAGCCAGGGTGGAGATAATGGTGAACCTGGACCAATAATCTATGAATCTAATTGTTGGTTTTTCACTGGACATTTTCTGATGGAGACATGCAAGTATTTGTTTTTGCTTTAGACATGGTATCTACAGTACATATTTTTCATAAAGTCACAAATATATTCTTAGCTGTTTGAGGAGTAAGCGATAAAAATCAAAGGATTACATGAATCTTATAGCTGCACGCAGTTTTAAAAAGATTAGTTGAATAGATTGTCCTGGAATCCTTTCAATGATAGGAAGACTTTTGGAATCACCTCTCAAATAACATGGAATTATGATTAATAATAACAACCGATGCAAACACTCAAACAGTTCTCCACACAAGGTTTCCATGTTTATATTTGGCAGAGCATGGTCACCAGATTGTGAGGGGAAAAACATACCCACACACAGTATGTATATATTGATATAGATGGTATATTCTCAGTAACAGCTGCTACCACCACACAAAGGAACACAGAAATAACAATGGTACTCTTATATTACATGCAGAATCACACTTGCCCATTTATAAAAGTGTATATATTGTTCAAAATGCATTTTTCACTTTTATACTAATCTCTTTCTCATGCAGCCGCCGTCCACACACGCACACACACACACACACACACACACACACACACACACACACACACATTACGTATGTTTAAACAACCATTTCCTGATGCAGTGTGCCGGCCTGCTCCAGGTCTAGATGGAGCCTCTGGGTGATTTGTCAGTTTAAGCCAGGCAGTTCGAGAACCCCTCAACGTTTGCTTTGAGTTCCAGTGGGACACACTCCGGGACCCCTGAATTCCTGGCTATGGTATGCACTCTGCTTCACCCTCTGGACCCCTCAAGCCTAAAACGTGCGACACACACGGATACACTCATGCAGTTTAGAACATAGACATGCATACACACATAGAGTAGGTGTAATTTTTCAATTCCAAGTGGAGATATAGTGTAAATGTAAATGTCAAAGACTCACATGCACACACACACCCACCAACAGCAGGGTTATTGTTCCAGACATTCCCTAACCCTCTTCAACCTTTGAACCCTGAATAAGTGAATGACAGTTTTACCCTAAAAACCAGCACCATACTCCTCACTGACATGTGGAGAAATTTGGTATGATAATACAGGTCAATATTTCCCATTACTGTTTAGAAAACATCCCCTGATGGGCTATGTTCAGAAATGGATTATGCCAGGATTTGTGGGATCATAGGACTTCACTCTCCAAGTTAAGGAGTGCCTGTACAATGGGGCAAAATGTATGAACATATGTTGAAGTCCATCTGTGCAGGAAAAAAAGAAACTGTCCTCAGAATGTTCACAGAATAATGTCCCTGAGACATCTGTGTATTGTTTAACTGCAGACATCCTATTTGTTTGAATGTAACTTAATATTTGAATACCTGATAAATCAATCAATCAAATTAATAGACATGTCATTATAATAATGATAACAATTATTATAATTATATTGTGTGATGACTTTTGTGTGTGATTGATATCTGTAGTTTTGTGCCGTGGAAGTTATCTGTGACGCATTTTCCTGGGCTGCATTAGTAGTAGGAGGGCGCGACGTAATTGACGTAGCTCTAAGCCAATCATTTAATGCATAGACCGGAAATCTCTATGAAGAGGGAAGTTCGGTTTGTTCTTTTCACGGGCGAGAACAGCTGTGATATTAATGGCGTAGCGTAGACGAAAAGAATTTAGTTGAATCTCATATTTGTGTAGTATTCGGTTTTAGTTTTCAGTTTTGACGACTGGAGCTCTCAATTACAGGTATTTGAATTTGTGTCTCTGTGGAGTGATAAACTTGCTAACAAGCTAACAGGGGAAATACCGGAAACATTTGCAAATGAGGAAAGATCAGGGGAAGCTCATTATTGGATGTATTTGACACTGATTTGACACGGTACAGCATATGGAAAGTTACTTTTGGTATTGTGCTGAAACTTTTGTATCAAGAGACATTTTGTGTAACAAGAGTAGAGGGGAATGCTGGCCTCATGTGGTGTGGGTTAGCTGTTGCATCTAAACGTTTTACGTAGCAGGGAAATATGGAAGTGTGTGTGTGTGTGTGTGTGTGTGTGTGCGCGCGTGCGCGCGCGCATCTTAACTTTTATATAAAACCAAACTGTCTTCTACATTGGCAGAAAAGATTGAGTCAAGCTTTTCTGAATCCAGTTTTTGTTGAATATGGTGGATTTTTTTTAGAAAGTGATCTTTAACTGTTTTGATTATTCTAAAATAATGTCAACAATCTCATAATTGGAACAGCAAACTACCCCTTACCCAAAGTCCACAAGCTTAGTTTAACACATCTTCTTTGATAATATTTGACCAGTCACATCTTGTTCCTGCTCCAGAATGTGTTTTAGCCAATGCCAGGGTGAGCGAGCAAGAGAGAGAAAGAGAGGGAGAGACATAGAGACAGAACATATGTACAGATTGTGTGCCAATAGTACATTACACATGTTGTAATCTGTGTGTGGGACTATTAATTGTGTATGCAGCTCTTTTCCACCTCTGCGTTACTGAAAACGGAGCTCCCAACACATGTCAACAAGAGGCATTTGTTCTGAATATGGTCATGCTTTTTTTCTCCTTCTAAAATGAGTATTTATATATTCACATCAATGAGCCATAGGTGCTTTCCTGCAGAGATGATGGCAAGACATTAAACAAATCGTGTATAATGAGGCGATCATAAAACTCAACCCTGTGGTGTCTCACGCAGACCTGTCATTACGGCTAAAAACAACACACACACAGATACACACACTTTTCAGGCTCTCTACCTACACAAAACATATCCTCACACACATCTTTGTGATCTGCCCCCCACCACTATTTTCCCCGTCATCATAAAAGGTGAAGAATGTGCTGTTTATTTCTCAGTAGGCCTTGATGTGAGTCAGTGTGTGTGTGTGTGTGTGTGTGAGAGAGATTGTGTTACATCTGTGTTGTGAGGGCGTGATCCCCCTGGGCTATAATGTTATATCATTAGGTTATGGTAGTAAGAGATGATCATTGCCAGATTAATAGTGTTTGCTTTAATTTATTTAGAAATTGCAGATTTCAGATTGCAGATGCAGCATTTTTTGTCACAATGTTCCTGGGCCACACATGCAGCCTTCACAATATCCACCTGAAAGTGAGATTTTTCCTCGATAGATAAGAGATTAAATGTTTTTTGTGCTAGGTAATTGTATATTAATTGCTTGGCAGTGTACACTGTAAGTATCACAAGTTGCTGCTTGCCAACACTAATTTCTCCTGGATAATACTTCAGATTTGATAATAGTGCTTTTTGAATGATCTCGGATCTCTCCTAGCTCCCTAGTTAAGTTACTTGGAGCAGCTCTATGTCGCAGCTCCATCCACTTATTCAGCCCCAACAAGAGGCAGAGCCCTTGGTGAGTGTCCAGGAGATGCAGTTCTGGTTGGGGAAAGCAGTGGCTTGGGGCCAGGCTGACAGCCCAGACACTCAGAGAGATACCTGCTTGCACTTGAGTGGACTGAAGGATTTCCTCCATAACCTTCTTACACACGTCGGTAACATGGTGAGTGATATAATAAAAATAAATCAACATGAAGAATTTACTCAATAGCGCTTATGTCTTCACAACTATATTCATATCATATATGAATTATCTCAAGTACTTTGCACAATTTTGAACACACTGATCTCTCCATCTTTCCCAGATTGCATATAGTCAGACTACTACTGAAACAGAGGCATGATATATACATTTGCTCTATATTTTTATACTCGCTTGTCATAGTCTGTCTGTTTTTGCTTTAATCTGTTATACACCGGTGTGCATTAATTTGTTTATTCTCTTAGTATATTACTTGCAATGTAAGCCACTGAAATTTTCTTTGAGCTTGATAAAGTATCTTTCTATCTAGCTATTTAGCTATCTGTCCAGTCTAATGATATTGTCTGTATCCACCTGATGAAAACATTTACAGGCTCACTAATCACACTGGTTAATGAAACAAATTAGAAGGGTTAATCAGGCCAACCAGCCAAATGGAACTCTGATTAATGAAGCAGCAAGTTACTTAAAACATTAGCATGCCAAGTACACATACACCAACATGCACACACTCAGTCAAGGCCAAGGCATGAACAGTAAGCCCAGCGTTGGTCGGGTGGCGTAACAGAGAGTGCTCTGTGCTGAGCAGAGGCAGTGTATGTCTGCTGGCAGCACTGCAATGTTGAGTTCGCCAGGTAATAGCCGCATTGGGACCTCCAGTGCTAACCTAATGTATCCCCATATCAGGTCCAGCAAATTTGGGAAAGGGGATAGAGGACAGGAGGGCTGCACAGCTCTGAGATTCCAGTGTTGTAAGGACTGTGCCTCCTCCTTGCTGATGTAGTTACTCTGCAGAAGCCTTCAATCCCTTCATTCCTGTTCATCTGTCTTTTATCTGTGGAAAATCCTTTTTTAATACTTACTTACAGGCAAGATACCCAATCCAGGTTTTCTTTTGTGTTTTAGTCTACATGTTTTACTGTAACAATTTTGCAGTTGTTGCATCAGTTTAAAGTCTCTCCACCTCGCTCTTTTTCTCTGCTATTACAGCCTTGCCTATGTTTCCATAGAGTGACAGTTGTCCAGGTCCATCTTTTGTTGCTGTCATCATCCAGAGGTGTTAGTATGTGGAAAGAGAGAAAGGAGCGGTAAACCTTAATTCCCCTTAAAATCCCTTTTCCTGGCAGTGGCCTCATAAAATAGCAGCTGAGGATAGCCTGCTTTTTGGCAACATTTTGTATCCTTTTATGACTTAGCAACTTTCATGTGGCTTTTGCATGCGGATGCTAAATAATCACGGTTCAGATAAAGTCCCTTATTTACATGAATAACAACTAATATGAGAGAGTTGTTTATCACAACAATCCCCTTCTCCTCCAGTGTTCTCCTCTAGCAAGCACATGTATGTATACAAAGTCATATTCCAGAGCTCATGTGGTGCACCTTAAGCTAATTTTTTAGATGTTAGATGTTGTATTACTGTTGCAGTATTCCCTGAGGAAGCTGACAGAAAAAACCTCATGGCACTAGAGTCATACGGATCCAGGGTGTGGTGTATTTTACAGTACTCTCTGACTTATACTTATTTACTCACCATAATTTCTGCTAATGCTCTTGACAGCTTTTAATGTATTGTACATTATTGTGGTTTAAATTCATCGTCATTGTTGCTATTTACTAATTTATTGGCAAAGATTATGTTATATGCATTGCATCAAAGATATCAGATCAGGTTAAAATGTGAAAGTACAGTACATGCCGGTTAATATGTGGCATGATCTGTTGTTTTTTTTGTCCCATCTTTTGCAGCCATCATAATGTATAACAGTATGTGTTCCGTGTTGTCGTGTTAAACTCAGAAAAGCTAGAGCATTATTATAAGTGATCTTTGGCTGACAGATAGTGAACCAATTTTTAAAGTCTGTTCAGACACCCCATTTCAACTTATATATTTTGTTCAGTTGTAATTGCAAATGCCAATGTGTTCTTATTAAACTAGAGCCAAGACAAAACTGAAATTGCATTCTGAAACGTGTGTGCAGCTTTGGAACCTCTCTTGGTTGTTTTTAATTGGTTGTGAGGTGAAATTAATCACATGGTCTGTTGTTGTGAGCCAGTCAGACACACACATATTAAAACTCCTTACAGTTATGGCACCCTCAACCAGAGCTCTAGTCTGTACTCTGTTGTATGTATGTCACACCTTTGCCACCATTGTGGGGGTTATGATGTGATATTGTTCAACTTAAAATAATATCCTAGTAAAAGTTGAGCATGTACATTGGTATTATACTGTACATGTCTGGATGTATCTGTTATTGAACGGATTACACTCAGTCAGTCAGTAATAAACACTCTTTATTACAACTATTAATTTGAACATATGATTAAGCATATAGTGTAACCTATTAAGCATGTTCAGATGGCTTATGTGGTTCTGTGTGCGTGTCTGGCTGCTGTGTCCTTTTCATTAGGGCTCAACATCAGAGACAATGAAGAGTCTTCCTTTCCTAGGCCAGTTCCTGGGCCGGCTGTGCTGGAACCCTTATGTCACAGCTGATGGTGAGTGCACAGTCTCTACCATCCCCTTCTCTTCCATATTGTGACCCAGATCATTTTTTGGAACGTTGTTTTGCCTGATGAATATGGTCTCTTCGGCAGCTACAAGCAGAAGGCTGCTGTTCGAGAGTCTGTGGAATCTTTATTCTGAGCATCCACAAAGTGCTGTGGAGAGAAAAGCCAACCAGTGGATACAGGTATGGAGTTAAACTGTACACATCTTTCAATAAAAAACACAGCCCAGAGAACTCAGGGCAATGTCATCTTTACTTCCACTGCTGTCAAATTGTCATTCTCTTTGTTGAATAATTTCATAATTGCATTCGCAGTAACTAGCCATCACCTCTAAAGCTACTTTTTGCTCTGTTAATTTCTATTAAGTCTGTAAGATAAAATAGAATTAAGGTTGAAGACTACAGTCACAATTGAGACTAGGAGGTAGCCAAGTTTGATGTTTGTGTGTTTGTTTGTATGCTCCTGATGTGTATTATGTTACTTCTGATCATCCCACAACCTCAGTTGGCCACACTGGGGTGGCACCAAATAAATTAATTGGGGCAAACACAAAGCCTCATATCAATCTGTTCTTAACGCTGTTTCATACGTTCATTATCCACTTCATTGGCGGTACATTAATTTTGGAAAAGCTCAAGTATTTCAAATACCAATGTGAAATCCACTCTGGGTACAATGATCCTGAATGTAATTGGTTTTATATTCTCTCATCCAGCAAGGGGGAATTCCTCATTAATGTTAGATACTGTGGATAGATATTATAAGTTTATAAGTTAGATAAGATATTATATGTTTATCATCCTAATTAATTCCATACTAGACACATTTGACAATGAATGTCAAAATGAATACTCCTATAAGAGTCCTTGACTCCCATAATCTGCTGAAGAGATTGTTTTGTCTATTTTACTTTTAATAGGACTTCTCTTTCCAGTACTCTGTTTCTGTTCTCCATTGTGACATGACAGATGAATGGGTTATGTTTGGTCACTGAAGTTAGTCTGAGCCTTTGAGCTAAAAACAAAACAAGTTTCTCTGCCTCTTGCACACCAAGGAAAGAGCCTATATATATACATGTATATACATACATATATATATATAAGAGCCTGTCAGCCCTGCTTACTGTGTGAATTTATAATGTTTTTACAGCACCAACAAAACCAGGGAAAGGAACATAGATGAAAAGCTTCTGCCATTTTCAACTTTGAAAGGGTTCACACAGCTGGTTTCAGATAAACAATGCAGAACCATCACATCTTTGCCAGATCAAGTGCACATTTGCATTTTTTAATCAGTTTCTCATTTAATAAGATATCTTGCTAATTAAAACAGTCCCAAGAAAGTAAACAGCTGTTCTTTGACCGATGAGAGGGGAAGTGGAGTGCGTCTGTGCAGGCTACTCGTTGCGTTAATGTGCCAATACATGCCTTGAGGGAATGGTTATCTCAATGGACAGAGCCTTCCTTAGTGAAACTTTCTAGAATTATATAATTTCTCTTTTTCCGATTATCGTCGCTCAAACAACAGCACTATATTGTAAAAAAGAAAATACAGTTCCATGTTATATTTTCAACAGTGCATAAAAGAAGTGCTCCAAGTAAAACATGGATATGGAGTTGGGGGTTCAAAGTTGCCACTCACAACAAATGTGTGCGAGTTGTTATCGTTCAGGGTATTGAATAAAGGGCGCAAATGGCAAAAATATATAAAACTTATAAAACTCTTGGCAGCTTCTCCTCCTTCTCCTGCAATGGAACTTTCACTTCCCACAAATGACAGGAGTAGTAGAAAGCACAAAAAACCTATTCACCACAACTCAGACTGTCTCGGGGAGAGGGCAGATGTATGGTTTTAGGCCAGAGATGGTCTGTCTGTGTCTGTGTTGTGTTGTACTGCCCGTCCTGGAATGCAGAATGCAGCCTGTTTTCTGTTAGCTCTGTCTGATCTCGCTCCCCAACATTGTTGTCTCACTGCCTCCACGAAAGACTGGTGGTCTGGTGGGGCATTAAATCGTAGCTAAATATTGTGTCCGTCTATGTTTTTGCATGTGCTTGTATAGGTTCGTATGTGTTTGTGTGTGGTGGCTACTGTGTATGTTGTTTGGAGCCACAGTTATAGGTCCGAAAGTTATAGTATACTGTTTGGAGCATTTTTCCTCCCTGTTCCTTCACCCCTCTGCAAATACTCCGTCTTTCCACATCTAAGTCTTCTCTCTGTTTGATGAAAGTTGGCACCGCAACTACAGTATATATAGCTGAAGGCTATATAAGATATTGCTTAGTTCAATTGGTCTGTTTCTCTACATTCTGTGCTAGCAGGGGGACCACACAGTGCCACGGCACGCTGTTTGAGGAGATGACAGATAATTACAGCATGAGGATAATATTAGAGAGCCGGAGGATGGTACGTTTGATAGTTTAATCTTATCTTTGATGTGTATCTTCATAGACTCACACAGTTTGAACCACAGGTATGCTCGAGATGCACTGTGGTGGTTTTCCAGTCTTAAAAGATACTTTTCTTAAGCCTCTTTGCTCATCTTGGCTCAAACTTGCTATTTAATTTAGAGATGAAAGTATATTTGACAGAACGATGCGCCACCTTTATATTTATGTTTTTCCTCCTCTATGGTCTTTCAGCAGCCCTTTCTAACTGGCAATATTGTCTGCATTATTTTCCTTTCCACTTAACTTTCCTCTTTGATTCTAGACGTTGGATTTTATCATCCTCGGGCATCATAATGATCAACTGAGTTTTTCAAGTGCAGGAAATAATGGCTCTAGGCTTTGGCAATGTATGCAGAGTGAGGAAAGACACAAACACACAGACACAGGTGAATATGAATGCAGTCTATGTTCTCCCATGTCACATAAATATTAATAAAGGGCTGTCACAGCTAATCATTCACAATCAACAAGATTTAAAAAATTTGTCAAATAATCTCATTACTCTTCAAAGTGGCAAATACAAAGGCAGCACCTAACCTGCCGGTAAGATGAGCTAGCTTGTGCTGTCTTCCTCATGGCTACAGAAAACAAGCAGGCAGAAATATCAAAGTTATGTTTCACGCTTGAAGGGAGACAACACGTCTTAATCTATTTGGACAGTTTAATCTCACATTGTTATTGTTTTAAATAAGGAATCAATCTCATACAAGATTACATACCTTACATTCACTCTCTTTCCGCACTTCTATAAGGAAAATGCATCTGTGGTCCATGGTATATTCAAAATTATGATGATTTATGTAAATTATTATTTAAGATTTGAAATTGGTTTTCAGTTTTCATTCCTCAATTAACAATCGAAATAATCAGTAGATTAATCAATTTTCAAAATAATTAGAAACAGCCTTTGTGGACACATACTTTACACAATAAGTGCTCAAATTTTCATTTTAAATCCATTAGAAAGCCCTCTTGTAGACTCCTAACTGAGGCCTGTAACTTAATAATTTTACATCATCGTCCAGAGATTTTCATTTTCTGCGTTTCTCTCTGCTGTTTTGATCCTCTTAGGCTGTACTTGAGTCTTTCGTTGGTTTTCTGAGAATTTGATCATGGCCTAGTAATTGTTAACAGCAGGCAGAAGCACCCATCAAAACCAGCCCAAGTCTTTTCCTTGTGCATTTTTCTACATTCTCCCTTTTAATTTTAGATTTATGGAGGGATCGTTTCAATGCCAGCAGCAAGCCTGTGTGGTTGCTGCTTTCAACTTGAGAAAAAGGACTTTTGACCTAAAGTATTTGCCGTCCATTTACCCATTTGCCCTTCATCCCATTCTTCTGGTGGCCACACCCTTTTCCCTATCCAAAATGCAGCCCTCGCACTGTGTTCAGTTCAGTCTTTGCCTTTTCTACTAACCAGTCCACCATTCCTTTTCCTTTTTTTTTTGCCGTCCCCCAGCCCCGCTGTGGGATAAGTGTGAGTGGTTTGTATGTACCCAATGTGCAGGGTTTCAGGGTGCTCAGATGGTAATGATTGGGGTTGTTGTGAGAGACTGTGGAGGGTAAGCATCTGAGTGTGCTGTAGGGCCCGTACCAAGAACCAAAGAAACCACACTGCTCCACCACCAGCACTGTCTAACTCCTCTGCATGGGAGTTTTGGTTTGCTCCATCACGTCTTGTTTTTTTGCCCTCTCTTTCCACACATTGTTTCTTTCTCAATCTGTCTGTCTCCCCCTTGTTCTACGTTACAATCTGCTTTTATCTGAAGCTGTAAAGTTGTTTTTTTTGTTTTTGTTTTTTCATCTCTGCTTATTGCCGTGAATGTTTCTGTGTTTTTGGTCCGTTGGAGTTGTGAAAACAGATAAGTGCTACAGATAAGATGCCTTAGCTGTTTCTGTTGGATTAAATTTTGCGCATACTTGAACCAGTGGACCACCTTATTGTGGCTTTAATTTTACCTTTAATTTTAATATTGCCGGATGATTGGAGGTTATGTAGCATCTTATTTGTGTTTTTGTAAGGCCGTCCACATTTAAAGGAAAACAAACTGTTTTTTTAACACACTTGTGCCATTGACCATGTGTGTCATAAGACCAGGATAAAACTTTTCTGTTGCTCCAAGCACCTAAAACGTTCAAAGGTTGAAAACCACTCTTTTGATGTTGACTTCCACAAGTCTGATGTTCTCTTTTACCTTGTTGTTAGTTTTGCTCACTGATGGGGATCAGCTGAGTTTATTAGTATAGTTTTATCATTGTATGATGAGGCCGCTTCTGAAAAATGCTTGTTAAAACACTGAGGCCCCCATAATGAAGCGTTTTCATTTTTGCAGTTGTTCATATGCTCGCCATACATTCCCATTTCCTGGAATGATGTTTCTCGTCTCATGTGGTTCAAATGATGTGACACCAATAGCAGTCATCTTTTTTTCCAGTAACTAATTAACTTTAATGATATGTATCGGGTGGGGGTGAGCACTCTGTATTAAAGTCTTTTCCACTGTTTTATGAATACACTGACAATAATTTGATGCACGTTGTGTTGCCCATCCTCCTGTAGAAAGTCTTGTGTCAGCTCACTACGGAAGAAGACAATATGCCAGTACAGGATTTAGCCAAGCATTTGGGGGTACCATCAAACCTGTACCATCTCAAAGTATTGAAAAAGGTACTGGCTTCTCATTGCTATTGATTTGCTTTTTCACTGTTCTTGCTGATTGGTTGCCTGTATTAGTATATTTAGAATCCATATATCAATATATTTATGGATGCATATGTCCCAGTTGTTTTGTTTCTGACTTTTCAGATGGTGTCACTGCTTTTGGAAAACATTGGGAATCAGTGTAGTTCTCCTGGCAATCTGAATCAGAGGTAAACGGGCATAAATCCCTACACAAATATTGCAGTTAACAAGGAGGTACATATCTTAATTCAACTGTAGTCGTCTTGTAAAAAATTTGCCCTTTTCCCTTTAAACTTTTTGAAAAATGACTGTTTACAGGTGTTCCTGTGACCACATTCTGGCTATCTCAGAGGCCTGTGTCGCCCTCGTCACTTACCCTGAAGCTGCCCCTCTCATTCACACATTGCTACAGCGGCCGGTCTCTTGTGTCTGGGCAGTTCTTAGTGAAGATTTTCTGGTTGCTGTAAGCTCCGCCTACACCAGGTAAGGTAACACCTATCACACCACACCAATTATTTCATGCATTTTAGAGAAACACATTTACAATAGCAGGTAGAGCTCAATTGATCTTAGGATCTTTATTGGAGTTAACAACATATATGGGAATTTAAATATTCAGGTGTAAGTATTGTTTTAATAGATGTTGCCAATGTCAGAGTTCCAGGTGCCTTTACTGCTGATTGAATATCGAGGACTACAATGGAAAAAAGTCTGTATCTTTATTGGGATTTCCTTGAGAAATAAGCTGAGATGTGTCTTGGTATTATTGTCAAATAACTAAACTTGAAACAAAGGTATATATGATGCAATCTGTGGATTTAGTATCCTCTGTATGATAATTGTTGTTTTTTTTTGTTTCATACCACCAGCAAGTCTATACCCTTGGAGGAGCAAGCAGTAGTCAGTCTTTGGTGTCATAGTCTACCCAGCCTGGAGGGGGCGGTGCTTGGTCTGATGGAGTCGGTTCTCACCAACACCAGGGCGACGCTGCACGTAGAAGAGCATGTAGTCCAGTCACTGCTGGTGGGTCATTTTTCTGTCAGGACACTTTTTAAGCTGTAAAATGACACCATAAGAATAAGTTCTTTTTATTTGAATCAACAACTCCAAAAGATAGCCATAGTACCCTAAGCACAGTTAGTGCATCTAAAGAGTATTAAAAAAATCACACTGAGGCAATACTAAATTTAATTATCATCACAGTTGGGGTTACAGTGATGTGTGCAATGTTGTGCCATTGTACAATTTTCAACTGTTGGTGTATTGTTGAAGTATTGCCTGTTAAATGTGTTTGTTTATACTTCAATCAATTTATTTACTTTAACTCATCTGCCCTAAATTATTGCACGTTACATCAGAAATCACTGCTCACTCCATATGGCATTTGAACCACTTTGTGAACTGTGAAACCAAACTGTTTGAATGTTATCCTTTCTCATTTTATAACGAGGTTTACAATTATACTGTTTTCTTACTCGTTGGAAACAATCCCGTTCCATTACTTTTTTGACAGATCTTTGTTATTCTTGCTGAGCTAACATGCCATTTGGCTTTGCTCTGCACGCATCTCACATCATTTGGATTGATGTAAGCTGTATCTCACATCATTTGGCTAGTTCTAGACACTGCATTGACCCTTCTATCACCTAAGTATCTTCTCACATCATATAACTTATCTATACTCTGTAATTTCAGAAATTATTTTGAGTTGTTGAATATGACGTTCTTAACTTCATTGCAATCAAGAAGTAATAACACTGCTCTGTGTTCTTTTGATTTGGCATAAAGTTCTACTTTTTGTAACTGAACACGCAGCATTCAATAGTGCAAATAAAATGTGAAAGAAAGAAACTGAGTACAAATCCTCTTTGCCTGGCGCAAAACAACAGATAAAAAATTTAAATCACACATTTTGGTTTCACTGTCTGGGGAGGCAAAGCCATTTCATATATTTCACCTATGGATGGATGTCCAGCTAGTACGAGAGGGAAAGTAGTTGTTTTGTTTGCACGCATGCATAGCAGGAACAAGGCGCACAGTGTGAGAACTGGTCATGTCATATCCGGAGAAATGCAAACAAATTGCATAAATTAAATCAAATAATCTAAAAAAGTTATTTGTACCAAAAATGTGCTCAACAAAAAAAATAAGGGCTATGAATGGCGTCCTTTTTACTCCAGTTACTGATTGATCGATTGTCAGCTTCAGTGTGTATAAATGTTTGAGAAACATGTGGTGGGAAATAATCATTTATCCTCTGTCGTACCTCATATTAACTTTGCACTCTACAGGCTTAGGAAGTTTGTCAGTTGTGTCACTTCTGTTTTGGTCTGTGATGGTCTGCTTGAGCCGTGTCATGCTGTATACATAACAAGCTGAAAGGCAATGCAAACTCTCTGAGATCACATACCATACCCAAAATTTTAGATAGATTGGAATGACCTAAATTCGCACTGTTGCTGCTAATGCCATATGTACATGCGTATGCCTATCCATTGATTGCTCTTGATTTATTATGTTAAGTTTCAGATTGTTAGTAATCCCGTATGTATGCTAAAAAAGAGTTTTGTAAACAGTTGAATTAGTGAGAGGGAGAGCGAGAGAGATGATCTTTCAATGTTTACTTATCCCTGCTGTTATGAATCTATTTAATTGCTCTCTCTGTCATCCATTCCTATTTTTGTCACCTTTGTCGTTTACTTGCCCAAACTCAGATATTCTGTGTGTACATCTGGTTTTGCGTGTGTGTTGTTAAGATGTATATTCTTCATTTTTAGCCCTTGGATGTGTTCGTTTCGTTTGTGTGTGTGTGTATATGTCCACAAGCTGTCTCTTGTACGATCACAAACCAAAAAGGAAAGTGTGGAAACATACTCGCGTGCCTCCCTCTCACTCACTTGTTTAAACTGCAATCAGAAATAGGAAACATGAAATTAGGCTCGCATTCCTCTTTTGGGCTTGCCCCCCCCATGATCCAATGAGACACAGGCCCAATAACAATAAACACTCACTTCCTGGGCCTGTGTGCCAAAAACAGGATGTTTGCTGTGTGTTGTAATTGACCCTCCTTGAAGTGTTAGTGGTAAGGTATGGAGGAGGATGCTAAAAGCCCATCTGTTTTCACTAGGGCAAAAGTGACGGTTTGCACACGTGTTCACATGGGCATGCAATTCACACACAGCAGACTGATATGTAAACATACAGTATATGCCAAAATGTTTTCTTATCTCTAACAAACACAAATATGCTACACTTTTTAGTTTAATTGTCATCTTTCTGAGTGAAAATGAAAAATTATATCAAAGCTAACTCACAAAGGATTCAATTTGAGGGACGTTGAAATGTTGTAATGATGACGTTTAAACACCGGGTGGGGCTATTTGTTCGTGCTGACTTTACTGCGATTGACTGTACTTATTGCATGTCAGTTTTTCAGTTTTATACGGATTATAGGGAAAAAAGTCCTTCAGTGCCCCTTTGTAGAACCATTTCATTGTTGAGAAGTATATGTTTATTGTTGTATTGACAGTCTAGACAGATCAAATGAGATTAAATATCAGAACAATATTAGATAAAAAGAGCCTCCCTTTAGCTTTCTTCTACTGTGATCACTTCAGACTCCTAACCCTGTAGGGCAGACCATATATGCTCCACCTGTAGTGAGTTTCCCTATACAGTGAAAGAGTGGGGAGAGGGAGATTAATTAGGGTCGTTAGGTCTAGAAGATGTGTAAACAGAGACATGCACAAACTGTGCATCTGTTAGATGTTTGCACTGGGGCATTTTAGAATGTGTTAAATGCAAAACACATGATGAGCGTGTGTTAGATGGATGAGAGAGCGAGCGAAAGTGTAGTAGAGCACTAAGGTGAAGGTTTAATGGAGAGAGAGTGTGAGAACAGAGAGGAAGAGTTTGATGGTTTGTATGTGATGTTACAGTGACATCCAGTGGTCACTATTTTTAGGGAGCGCATGTTTGTTGTGTATTTGTTAACATGTAGTCCGGTATGGGCCCAAATGTAGCAGTGTAAGACTATTTGTAAACTGTGTGTATTTTGTGTTTTGCATTCCAGCCTAAAGCCTGTGCTCAACACAGCTCCATATTCTTGATTGTAAACGACATCTACAGGTAAGTTGTGGTATGTACCTCATAGCTTACTTGTTTGCAAATTCTTTGCTGATCTGCTGTGATAGCGCCACAATTTTCTGTGTGTGTGTGTGTGTGTGTGTGTGTGTGTGTATCTGTGTGTGTGTGTATCTGACAGGTCCATCCTCAAGCAAGCTGAAGGAAATGAGTCTATTAGGTCTCTTATCCAAACCTTTACCAGCTGTTTCCGAAGGGAACTGCAAGTGCTACAGACACAGGTAGGCTCCTGCTCTTCAACAAAGGTCTGAAATGATTTTTGTTGTTTTTATGTTTTAAGAGTGTATTAGGAAAATTAAGTTTGAAAATGATATATTCTTGTGAAACAGTGAATAAAGTCTCTGTGTGATGATCAATCATATACAGTATACTATGTAGGGAGTAAATAAGATCTGCTTTTTCTATTCAAGCCTGCATGAGATGCCAAAATATTGAAGGTCCGTGTGATCATGCAAAAACAAAATACAATGTAATATGAGCGACATCTAGAACTTGTCTATCATTTGTGAACATTCTGAGGCACACAGACAGTAACTACATCTGTTATGACCCTGTCCTTTTGCACTCACCATTTTATGAAGAACCACATCCAGATGGATAGATGGATAGATTGATTGCTAGATTGATAGATAGATAGATAGATAGATAGATAGTTTATTCATCCCCAGGGGGAAATTCTTTTGTCACAGCAGCAAAAAAAACATAACAAATAAAACAGATTCAAGATTAACTACATTAATAGCCTCAATATGAGAATATAAAGGACATTGTAATACATAGTATTATAATGGGAATATGAAATGTATAGTCTGTGTTACTGAACAAACATGTGGCAGTAAGTTTATATTAGCAGTCACATAGGCATACAGAGATTATACAGTGTTCACCTGTTACCCAGATGAAAAGAAGTTACAAATGGTCAATAAATCCAATTTGCCTTCAACTGTAACTCTTTTCTGGCGCCTCGGTGGCTCACCTGGGTAGACCACATGCGACAATGGCGCCCTCTCTCTGCACTGTCATTCCTATCTATAGCTCTACTCTACCTACCATAATGAAGCAGAAATGGCAAAAAGTAATTAAAATAAAAAAACTTGCTTTTTTAAGAAATGGCTAAATGCCTGACCTATATTGTGTGTTAACCATTATGGTTCTGATGATGTATAGCTGTCACACTGATGTTGCAGCAGCACTTTGCACCTCTGTTCTACCAATATGCCCCTACAGATCCTCAGATATGTGTGAACCTCTTGTGGTTTCATCATCCAGCAGCATATCTGGTCGATGTGTAGTGAATTATTTGCCACACTTGACATCCTCTCAATGAAGAGCAGATTGTAGATAAAGATAGTATTGTACATACAGTGTATTTCTGTCAAACTGTATAATGAAGCTAGTCATATTTATTTTCATCCATTAACCACTAGGTGGCAGTGCTGCAGTGGATTTACAGTACACAAACTTGTAATGGCCCAGGCTGACACACAGCGCTAAATGCTACCTATTACACACTACATTACCCATTAACGCCTACCACTATCACTCTTATGTTACCTACCAGTCAAAACGTCCAGCACAGCCATGTACAACATGATGGTGTTCCGGTAAACATTCATATGATTTCAATTGTGTTGTTTCAGGAGAATGTATCTTTGAGAGTGTTCTTCCCACATTCACCCCAGACTCTACTGGTACCTCTCTTGACCCATCCATCAGGTTAGAGTGTGTGCGTGTGTGCGTGTGTGCGTGTGTGTGTGTGTGTGTGTGTGTGTGTGTGTGTGTGTGTGTACTATATGCTCTCATACGTCCTTAAAGCCCAGTTTGACACAATGCACAGAAGTCTTGCATTGTGAGAAAGAGCCTCAGTTCTAGTATTCTTTAACCGTTTGTTTACAAAGCTGCTGAATGAAGGACTTCTCGTACACATTAGCGCCTTCTACTCAATAGTTAGTTAATATTCATCTGACATTGAAGTTAAATGAGATATAATGTGAAGGTGAAAAGGAAGTATATCTATTAATAGTATGTATTATTAAAAGTCTCTCTAGAAGAGCAGACTGATCGATGCCAATTTTTAATCATTTTGATATTTTCTCCAAGCAACATCTACAATCTACGTTTGTTGTGAACCATCATAATACACTTATTTTAAATAGTGTCTTTCCAGTGCTCAAGGTCGCTTACAACATTATCCTAACACACATTTTATAGATGGGTTTTAATCTGCTCTTTAACTAGAGTTTGATATTATCCAAACTTATTATGTATAAACAGGATTTGTTTATGAGAATCTTTGTTACTGGAGAGATGCTCTGTAGGTGAGGGCGAGGTCACAGCGGTGCGGTGCTGCTTATCAGTGTGGTCCCAGACTGGCCTGTAGGCAGGAATGATTTACAAGAATGGAGCCATTTAGGAACACTGGAGCCCAGCCAGAACTCTGAGTTAATTATTACTGTGTGTGTGTGTGTGTGTCTGTGAGCGGTGAAGGGCCATTTTTCACCAGAGAGTGTATGGAAATGGAACTGTGAAAAAATAGAAGATTTGAATTTTTATCATTATTGTGCTCTCTGCTAAAAGTTATAAATTAAAACCGTTTAAAACAAATTTTACAGGAAGACCTGGTTTAAATACATATGGTAAATATCTGTCAAAGTTTGTCAGTCAGTCAGTCATGTTTTTAGTTAAAATCTAGTTTTTTGTAGGGACGTTATCTTTCACAGATCAGTATTTTCTACACTGGCAATGTGTGACAACTTCCACCCCTCTGAACCGTTAAACAGAGAAGAAATGCTGCAAAACAGGAAATACTGATTGCAAGCACCGGCTGCATTTTATCCAGATCTGCTGGGAGGAAGTTTTGTGAGATTTATCATTTAACATGCAGAATTGAGTTTCCTTGCCCTCCAGACGGTGCTAAATCTGGACTTATACTTGGGGATATGGATAGATAAACATGGGATGCTTTGAATCACGTGGATGGAGATTGAAAAACTGCAAATTTGTGCTAAAATAATTGTGTCTATATATCTGAATCTGCACTTCCAGAGATGCCTCAGGAGGCTTGGAGACGTCACCTGAACTGGCTCAGCAGCTCATTACAGAGACTGACAGAGAAGGAAGAGGAGGGAGATGAAGACAGAAGTACCAGGTGAGTGAAACAGACACAGAGAGCAAGAGAGAGACTGAGAGACAGTACATTAACTCATCCTGTGTCTCTATCTGCTTTTGTCATCCTAAAAGCCTGTGTGTTATTTCCTTTAGTTGTTGGTGGTTAGTCAGATATTTTCCCCTTACATCACTGCTGAGAGGTCCCACTACACTGCATGGTTCCTCCAAGTGCTCATTAGGGACTATTAGCTGAGAAAAGTGTTGGAAAGTGCAAAAAGAGTGAGAAAGGGATTGCAGAGGAATAACAGCTAGAGAGATGCCAGAGTGAATCACCGGTGCAGGAGAGAATAACTTGGCTGTGAGAGGACAGATTGATAAAAATGAGGACCAACAGGCGATCGGAAGAGAGTGGCAACTGATGGTCTAAGGATGGAGACGGCAGACTTGATACCGTGCAGCTGCGGTCCTTAATACGACCCATTATCCCCATCACTTCACCATTCTGGAGCCATCACCATGCAAAATTCCCAAAACATTGTTCCAAGCCAGCGGTGGGAAAATACAATGTTGTGTTGCTCCGAGCGAAGAGGCAGCTGCCAGGGTCTACAGAGGGCTGCTGTTAAAATTTGGGAGCCAAGAGGAAAGAGGGTAGACGAGGAGGGGAGCGGTAATGACGGTATTAGGAGAGAGAGAGAGATCCTTATCCCTCGGTTAACTTCCAGTCATGGCCTCGCTGTCACAGCTGTGCAGCTTTTAGGCCCAAATTGCCTCCAGCTAAAATCCTCTCTCTGTCTCTGTTGCTCTCATTCTGAAACACTGTCCAAATTTCTTAATCTGGAAAATTTGACAACATCTCGGATGTAAATGATTTGGCTTATAATCATTTTTCTTGCAACAGATGCCTTGGAGCATATGTGTGTTTGTGTGTGTATGGGTCGCAGGATGTTTGAGCTGTCTTGTTGACTGCTGTTTCTCGTCCTGTCCTCTAGCTGGCAGCATGTGGTGTTTGAGGCCTGGTTTTTGCTGGTTCAGTGCGCCCACTGGGTGCAGGTAGCTGTCCAGCTTCTGGTGACGGCAGTGCCTGCAGACTGCGACTCACTGCTGTGGCTTCTGACTTTCTACCACCACCCCACCAATAGGGGGCACCACAGGGCATTACAGCTGGTAAGATCTTCCTCCAACTCTGTGAGCTTGCTTGATTGTTTAAGCTTTCCTAATTTTTAATTTAATAGTGTTTTGCTTGCCATGTCATCAATAAATAACCACAGTACTCCCATTCCTGGTTTGTTAGAGGTGACTGTGAATGCTCAGGATGGTGTTTTATTTAACTTTATCAGGCGTTTGATTAACAGAAGCATCCAAAGAAACTCAAAGATGCATATGACATTAGGGGATTAATTATGGATGACTCCTCTCTGAGAGGGAGAGAGCATGACAGAGGTAAAGAGAGAGCAATACAAATGAAGGGGAGACGGGTGAAATGGGTGATGTAGTATTGATTTCTCTGAGTGTGTCTGGAGTTTCATCTCTCTGTCTCCTCTGTTCGACTCCTCTTATAGCCTGCTGCGACTGTCAGACTTCACTGTGATTGTGCTTTTACAGTCTTAAATTCCTCTCAATCTTTTTTTTTTTTTTTTTTTTTTTTTTTGCTGCTGTTATGAACCAACAATCTTATGTTTCTTATTTTAAAGTGATGATTCAGGAATCAGGACTGTGTAGAATTAGAAATTTGTCTGGTCATAACTCTATGTGCTTTCTCTTTCCAGCTACGTGCCAAAGAAGCACTGGGCCTTCTACAGTCCCTCTTCGTGGTTTTAAATCACCCTCTTCCTGTCAGCCACCTGCAGCCATTGCTTGGGCTGCTGTCACCTGACCTACCGCAGTCGTCGTTATTGACCCTTAACCTCTTTCTCAGCTTTGCTGTTTTCTCTGAACTGCCACTGGATGCATCAACAGAAGTCTTACAGATGGTGAAGAAATGGTGCATCTAGACATTTATTGCAATTTTGACAACACATTAGTTTAATAACTTGTATAACATGAATGTGAAAGAAAATTAGATGCTTTTATGAATACAAAATCATAATAGCTACAACATTCAGTGTTTAAATACTAACATTTTCATTTAAAATGTAGCACAAGAGTTTTTTCAGATTCTTGTTTGTTCATTTTTCACACAATTATGTGTGTTTGCTTGTGTGTCAGTCCAGGTGGTGGAGCGGTCTGGTCTTGTGAGTGAAGCAGAGTGTGTCCTCAGTTCACTGGAGCTCGGACTAAATGGTGGAAGCTGCTTATCGAAAGATGCTAATGGAGTTCAGCTCAGGATCAAGGCTCTGCAAAACATACTCGCACATATGCATATGGAGCCCTGCTGAGAACTGAACACACTCATACATGCACACATGAAAGGTGAGACTACACACACATACACACACACACACACACACACACACACACAGTGAATTCATCCTTGGCCGAGGGCATTTCAGGGCATGGTAGCTGAATGACAAATAGCCACCATCTTGTAAATATGCAACAGTACAATGAAAGGACTCTGAAGAGTGTGTCAAAACATTACAGCAAGGACAGATTATGTTGAGAGGTGGCAATTGTACACACACAGACACACGCATACATAATCCGGCTACAGGGAGCACAAGGACACCTTAGCAGTGACAGATCCCACACCAAAGAAGCAGCATGTCAGTACATCCCACACACAACATGTTACTTTACATTACACATGCTGACTGAGAGACCTTTAGCTTAGAGAAAAACCTAATCCGGCTCTGATTGTATAATTACTGTTTGTGAGACACACTATTGTGTCTAAAATATCCCAACAATATCTCCACATTTTATACGTGTTAACATTTTCTAGTTTTTATTAAGGTAATGAATGTATCTGTGTCACAGTGTGACACTTCAACTACACACTGCACCGACTTCGTCATACATGCT
Source organism: Brotula barbata (assembly GCA_900303265.1). Taxonomy (NCBI): domain Eukaryota; kingdom Metazoa; phylum Chordata; class Actinopteri; order Ophidiiformes; family Ophidiidae; genus Brotula; species Brotula barbata. The sequence goes on along the minus strand of OMNV01020221.1, from coordinate 5,624 downwards.
AATTGTATACAGTATACAGGCTCTATACTATACACTATTTATAGGGTGCATTAATGGAGAGTCACTGGTAGGCCATTACACAGGAAACAAAAGAACAGGCAGGTTCCTCATTAGATGCTCGTTACAGAAAATGAATGCATCTAGTCAGCTCAGTTCAGATATGTTCCGTCTCAAAAGTATTGATTTATTTGCTTATTTATTTATTTGTAAATGCACTGAAGTATTGAAAGCAAAAGAAAACAAACAAACATCTATGAATCACCTTATCTGATTCATGCAGTCATCTGCTGCTGTGAAAGCAATGTATTGATCTTCCACGTCTGTCAATACTGTCTTACGCCACTAAAATATGCATTTAGTAACTAATGACAATATACCACACAACCACGTCAACAGTATGTAAATCTGGAGAATGTGCAAGACCCTTAACTGTTTATTACATTTCAACTCGTTTGTTTCTCGCAACAAAATGAATTCTTAGTGTAAAATTATTTCTAGGCAGAAATGAAACCAAAAAATCCAATAATATAAATATTTAAAGCATAGATTCTACTCCCAAAAATACTTTAGGTGCAGGCAATGTATTGAATATACTCGATGTATCGTGAGGAGAGAAACTCATCGTTCCAGAAACCACTAATGAATATAAAAAGAATGTTTTAATGCAGACATGTTGCAGCGACAACTAGAATCATCACATCACAGAATCATAGAGATGTGCTTGTATGCATCGAAGGGTTAAATCAAGCATTTATGAAGTGCTTTAGAGATTTTCAAACATCTAGATATATAATAGCATACAAATTTTGCGACGTCTGACTCAAGTATTATCATGATGTATATCTACTTAACACCACTGGGAATGATAAAACCAGAGTATTAGGAGTATAAAGTGATTAAAAGTGTAAAGAAAAGTCATGCATTCATATTACAACAAATACTTTTATTGTACAAAAATAAAGAAGAAAAAAATCACTGAAAATACAAAAAACTACATTTACATTATTTGCATTTTGCTTACAGATCATTTACACACAAAGAAATGTCTTGAGAATAAATCCATCATTTGGTCCTTTGTGTATTTTCAGACCTCGGTGATTACAGGGTAGAGTGAAGTCATTTGTTATGAATTCAAACATGACTCACCTGAAAGTTTCCAGTCTAAACTTTAAGAACCGGATCATGGCTTCAGACTAAACAGCCATGAACTCACACGTACACACAGGCACATGCTCACACACACACACACACACACACCCACACACTGGAAGTCACAGACACTGTAGCTCTGAGTTTTGGCTTTCCTGTCACTTTTCGTTTGATCTCTGACCAAAGCAAAAATAGTCACCAACACCGGATCATAGTTTTTTTTTCCCTAAACAAATTGCATGTTTTGTAAACTGAGAAATTGACTGAGCAGAACATGTACGTTAATGTTTGCCAATGATTTTGCTGTGTCCCTTTTCTTACAGAGGAAGAGGAGGAGTGCTGGACCCTTAGGTTCCCCCAGTGCCAAACTCACATCTCCGTCTGCAGATTACAACCTGGGAGAGAAAGATAAGAACAAATTTCAGCATTACATAACATTTGGTTAATGTTCACAATCCTGTGTTCATTTCAAATAAATCACTTTTTACATCATATGGGCAAAAATGTTCAAGAGCCAAAAACTTCAGAATGATGTCTGTGTGTAGAATGTGGCAGGATAGTTGTAAAGCTGATGATACAGGTTTTCAAGGAAGCAGAATACTGAGAATCATAGCTGCATGGTAGAACCGGTGCCTTGCGTGTCATGTGCAGGTGTATGTATTCCCTTTGGTACCAGTGCTATGTTCAGTTGTGGCTTGGTGGTCAGTGGACTGGACTCCTGTTCCTGCTGAACTGAGCCAGTGGTTTTATAGGACTGATTATCAGTTCAGTAGGCACAGGAGGCCAAACCCAAATCGGTCTCTTACTCACAAAGCACATCCTACCATTTTCTTTCCTTTTGTTCACTTTTTTTTTTGCTAACTCAGCTTGCATATCCGGCATAAGACCAGTGGGCCAAATCCACTAGGAGCCTCACTCAGACTGCTGGATTACAGTGCCAGCACGACTCGTTCTGCAGGGCGGTATGTAAACGTGTCAGATGGTACAAATGTCAGTTAGGAGCGAACACAAATTATCCATTTAATCAAATTCAACAAATTGCCAAAACATACTTGAAAATAAACTTTGAAAGGTGATCTAAACCAAAAACTCCAACAGGGACCCTCTATTGACTTCAAATTAAAAAGATAATCAGTCAAGTTTCATTGGGCAAAGAAAAAAAAAATGTGTGTGTGGTGGTGGGCGGAAGAAATGCACAATGTTGCTTTCTGCTTTGATGTGCAGAGCGCAATTTCCCTCCCATTAAACTGTAATAAATCACCTTTTAGACAAAGGCTCTGATGGCAATTCCTCTCTTTTACGGGCCTTTGATGGTCATTACTCTTTTAACAGGCCCTAAATATAGGTCTAAAATGGCAGGCTCCACATGGCCCTCATTTCTAATTCACACATCTGTCCCCTTTTAGTCGCCATTTTGTCGTCGTGAATATAGAGGGATGTAATAGCTCAAAATCTGAATCACCAAGAAGAGAATGACCGGTTTTAAAATACATCTTCAACCACGTGTCACCAATTTGGTCAGGGAGCATCTGAGCAACTTTTAAGTACAATAATAAAATGACTATAACCAAAGTGTAAAGATTATTTAGTTAATTATTGCGGTAGTACGCCGGGCTCACAATCATACATCATTAATTCTTTGGCTGCAGTTACCCAGTTTGTTTTTGTGAGAAGCTTTTTGTTTATTAAAAAGATGCATATTGAGATTGTTGGTTCAGATTCTCTTCCCTCGGTTGTGCTGTACAGACTTATTGCTGAATGCGCTGACAGATGGTGCCTGATAAATACAGTCGAAACTAGTATGATAAACCTGCTGACATGGCAGGGAATGTTTGTCTTGCAAGCAGATGCTGTAGTTTACGTTGCTTTATCTTGGCTAATATGGGAACCCCCCTGCAGTATGCTCTGTCACCGTCCAGACAAAGTGTTTGGTGCATTGTCATCCAAGTGAGAATCGCTGCTTTTGTTTATCAGTGCATGTTTCACAGGATCACAACTTTCTGTTTGGCAGGAACTAAAAACCACACAGCAAGAAGTCAGCTGATGTCTTTGAATGATAAAACAGTCAAAAACTGTAATAATATTCCCACTCTTGATGTTTCAAAGTGAGAATGCACTGTCAGAATTGCATTTGTGGATGTGTGCATCTTTAACCTGAGGCCGAGATGAAAAATCAATACGCGTCAGCCATAGATGCCTGGCCAAAAATTATTTAAAGTCTGCAACCTGAGGCACTTTAAGTACTAAATGGCTGATTTACTGCTGGCACAATCCACCTTTTGTGACGAGAAACCCAATCTTACAGTTGGGTTTGTCAAAATGGTCACTGTGCGAGACACGAGTGCAAATAATCCAGAATAAAGGAGAGGTAGGACGAAGATTATGATGATGGTGGCGGCTGCTATGCCAGGATTGATGGAATAGCTGCCAGGAGTTTTTGGGTCTCCCCAGGCCTCATTAGTACTGCACCTACACTATGGTTGTCTCTCCTGAGGTCGAGTTTTCAGCCAGTATCTTGGTCAGGGTTAATTTTTACACCACATTAACAGGAAAAGGAGGAGGATGAAGGAAGGGCAGGAGTGCAGTGCGGCGCTCAGTCATCGTTTGACGTTGATGACAGTGTTTCCCCTTCCATTGGACAGGGGGCGCTGCTGGGCTAAAATTGTCAGAAAGAAGTCTTTGATTGCGTAAACAACTATTGCAGTATGCTCAGCTCGTCTCGCTCAGTCAAGTGGCACAGATATCCGGCGCTAAGTGATTGTACCAAAGGATTTCGACAGCTGTCGAAATATGTCAACAGTTTCTAACAAAAAAAAAATAAAGCCAGCCTCGCTGTCAGCCATCTTCACCTTCCACCTTTCCACCTGGCTTGTCTACCTCACCTTGAAAGTTTTCTGTGGAGCTTCAAACTTTCTACCGTCGTGCCCACTAACTTTTGTGCAGGTTTCACACGTTGCATAATTCTCTCCAAGACAGTGCGGTCCAATTTGGGCAGCTGATACTAAAAATGGACTGATTGATGTTGTGCGGAGTGGAGAGGAGAGCTGGAAAGACTGGAGTTATGGCGCTGTTCCTTCGACGTGTCAAGGGAATGTAGTCTGGTGTGGAGTTGGACGTGAACATGCGGAGCAAAATGTACAGAAACCATTGAAGAAATCTGATCCGTTATCTCCCTCAAAGAAAATGTTAACCAAGGCAGTTTTGAAAAGCAGACATGACCGCATTCGCATTGTAGTTCGTAATAACAAATGAAAAGTGAAAAAGGCTTTTCGTTTGTTGTTCATTTGTTTTGTTTGGTTGTTTACTTGCTTGACCCCGCCTTTGGACAGGAAGAGGAACAATTCAACCAATTAAGATGTGCAGGCCAACATGATGCACTGTGAGTTTCTGACCCTCTACAACCTTTGTTTTCCCATAACAACCTGCGCCGTGTGAGTCCACAGAGACGTCTCCGTGCGCCCTAACAGTAAATGGGAACCATCTTTAGACTGGAATAAAACAGACAAGAGGCGCAAACTATCTACTGCTACGAGGAGGGGCGGCACGTTCAGAAAAATATTGCATGACTGCACGTTATGAGCCGCGTCGCGATGCCAAGACTACACGGGATACACGCGATCAATCAACGGCAATGGCAACTGAACGAGAACGGAAGCTGAAGTGAAGTGAACAAACGCCTCACCTCAACCGAATCGGTGTGTTTTCTCCCGAACAGACCAAGTTAACGGCAACGTCTCCGGTCTGCAATCAGAAGTATTTCCTTATTAAATCTGAAACGTAATCTGATCAGGTCATCTTCGGTATGCACGCTCCAGGGCTTTAATTTCACTCTCGCAGATGTTTGACTTTTTTCTTTTTTTTTTTTTTACGGTGTGTGTGATTTCAAATTTCAATTCCCACACCTCAAGTCACGGCCAGTACGTTTTAATAACTGGCGGCCGTGCATTGTTTTTCTTAACGCCGTGTGTCAGCTCTCCTCTTTTATCCTAAATGACTGAATTGAGAGAATAAGGCCCAGATAGGCGTAAACACAAGGCGCTTGTTGTAAAACTGTAAAAGAATACGAGACCACGGCACAGATTGTTTCTCTTCCTTCTTCCTGTCTGGTTCATGCTCTCCTCAGGTGCAGAACTTAGCCACTGTGAACAAAGAGGAGATCAATCACTGTTCACCAATCAGCTAAGCTCTGTGTCTGGCTGGAGAGAGGATACGAAACCCATCTGCTGAGCTGGCTGACACGCACGTCAAACCCTCTGCCAGAATCATCATCCCTTTTCTGCGCCAGCACTTAGAAAATCGTCAGCTCCTCGGAACTAAAAATCACAGGCTCGGAGATAATCACGTCTTTAGCTTTATGTTTCTGGTGTGTCTGTGTGTAGCAGCTGTCTGGGTCAAGGTTGTGTGGTAATCCCTGGCAATGTGATTTTATCATAAGTCACAAATCAGCACGCCAGGAACCCTCACAGCCCGGACAT